>APFE031239063.1:73532-161600 GCA_000404065.3 Pinus taeda
AGTGGGCTTCTATGGGGCACAATAGTAACAATATGGGCACTACATGGGTACATCAATATAATAAGGGGGTTGTACTAATAACAATAAGGGGTTACACTAGTAGTATAAGGGCCTAACAAATTTTCCTATAGGGGTTGATTTTTATTAGTCTTCTTGTGGAGAGAACTCATATTTTTGCAACTCCACTTTCATTTCTTGTAGGGATGTAATTGTATTGATGGAAATAATGAAGATTGGTGCCATGTTCAACTTCTGAATCTTGGTATCCTTCATAATACTCTGATTTTCCTTGGGATTGGCCATCCCAAGAGCCTTAGAGCCCTTTGGTACCATTTACTTTTCACCAGTTTACTTCTTACTCACATGCATCTTTTGTTCTTGTATTTTTTCTATTTCTGCAATCAGTAATTATGATGTCTTGTTGTAGGATTGGGTTAAATGGTTGAAGTAAGTTATTTTGCAGGATCATACAATCATTTCATCCTTGGAACATATTTTGAAGGTAATAGTAATCATTGAGCTACTTGGATTAGTTTGTTTATCCCCAAATCTAAATTTCTAGAAGTCCCTTGTGGCAAATAGTAGTAAAATTTTTCTATTTTTTAGAACATTCTAACGAGCTTCAATTGAATTGATTCCACTTGCATTAGATCAAAAAAAAATCTAGCTAATAAAAAAAATTACCCCATTTCATTTTCACTTGATTATGTTAGGCGTTTGATAGATTTACTAACTCACTAGTTCTCAAATTTCTAGATTTTAGACTAGTAATTTTCTGCTATTTTTTTGCATGGGTTAACATGGGTATTTTTGAGTGATTCCACTTGGAATGGAAACCTAAGACATCCCTGTCAATAAAAAAAATTGTCCCATCCAATTTGGGTTTTATTTTCTTGGTCATTTGGTGAATTGTAACATCCTGTAGCATCCTGTAGCATCATGTAGTTTCCTATAGCACTCTTCCAACATGTATATACTTGCCAAGATTTGCTCAAAAATATTGGCTTTTGTCCCTTAGGGTTGAATCATGATCCCTAGGCTCTAAATAAATGGTCGAGGAGGAACAAAAACCACTTAGGACTTTCATTTTTAGTTAATGAACTTTACTTTATGCAATCAGAATAGTTTTTCCTTCCTTGTATTTTCTTTCTTGCAATAGGTTAAGGTTTCCATTTTGAGCATTTCATTTTCTACAATTAGTTTAAGAGTTGATTTCATTACATTAACTCCATTACATCATGGCAATGAAGGAAGGACACAATGTATGTTGCACACATAGTGTCAATGCCTCTTAAGTTTGTATGAACCCTAGGTTGATAATTAAAGTTGGTAGCCTTGGAAGTTGCAGCATTCTTGCTGCAATACTGAGGCTTATAAGTAGGCCAGATCATAGAATCTGCACTAAGGTGACTGATCACATATGAAATCTATTTTTTAGGCAAGGAATGACACCTACATATATTAAATATATTTTATAGGTCCCAAAGTTGGTAATATATAGCTAACACTTCCTCATGATATGACACTATTGATGCATCATGTTGTCAATGACCTCTACCTCATCTAGAGGTTGAGGGATCATGCTTAGTTTGCATCATCTTCTAAGGATGATGATCCAAGTCCTTCACATCCTTATTCTCCACCACTTTGTACTTCAATAGACCCACCATCGTCCCCTCATTTTCCTTTGCATGCATCAGTAGCTACAACATCCACTTATCCTTATCCAACTTCTCCACATGGATCATCAATGACACCATCCATCGATCCACTTCCTCCTCCTTCTCCTCCACACACATCACTAGTGGCACCATCCACCAATTCATTTCCTCTTCCTCCTCCTTCTTCTACACACGTGTCACCATTTGCACCATCTAGTGATCCATCCATTGATGCATCTAGTACTAGTGGTAGACTTCACTAGTAGTGGTACTATACATATATATTTGTTGATGTATATTTTATTTGTTGTAAAAAAATTTGTCTCTTGAGATGTGAATAGAAATTATATTAAGAATAAGACTCAAGGCGAGATGTGAAAATTCCCATCTTGGGACAGAACCAATCTCAAATCTGGAAATTGAAGGATTTCATAGCTTCTTAGAGACATGAAATGATAGAAGGAAGTCTTATGATATGTGAAGGCCCAAGATCTTGGATGCTCAGGCTGAAAAGTCAACTTGCATTGGTTGGTGAGGTGTGGGCCCAAACCCCCAAATATGTACTACCTACTCCATGCTTTGTATAATATAATATCATTATCCACAATTTATATGGTGGGAATATTGTAATATTATGTTTTGTTTGGTTAACATATTTATCAAAGTTTGATACGTGTGTTTGTTAGGATTTGATGTATGATGGTCATAATTTACAACCAATTATATATATTTATAATACAATATATATTAACAATATTTCTTATTTTACATTATGTATATAAACATGTTTCCAAATGGACATGGAGGTGGGTTCTCAGATATAAATCAAATTTTCAAGGTGACGAACACAACCCAAGATTTAATCGATCATAACTTTCAAACCAAGAATAAGAATAAAACGAAATTTCTATTGTTGGAAAACTCTCAGAGATGTAGGGATAGCGGCGTAATAAAAATTGAAAACCATGGAAAGCTAAAATCACTCAAAACAAAGCAAGCTAAAATAATTAAAAAGCGACATTAGCAAAATTCATTTGGGGGGCCCCTTTAATTTCCAAATAAATTAAGGGAAGGTGTTCAGGCCTCAACATAATCATAAAAGATGAGATGAGAAGTTAAAAGGATGACAATGAAAGGCTTGTAGTGACTCAGGAGAATGGTGGGCCCCAGAATTGATATCTTTTTACCAATCTGCTACTTTATTTTAACCTCTTTTACCTTTTAGAAACCTTCATAATCAATCCATTCATGCTTTCATAGGTTATTTTTTATAGTCTTTCTTAGATTATAATTCATGGTTCCAATATTTGTATTCATAAGATAGCTTTGAATTCCTTCATAATTAGATTTCCTTGCCTTCATAAAATAGGTTTTACTGTTTTCATTAGATAAGATCCTCTATGTTTTCCTAGAAGTAAATTTCCTTTGTTCATAAATTTTATGTTCATGCTTTCTTAGAATAATTTTGAATGCTTTCGTAGAATAAATTTCTTGTTTTTCATTAGATATATTTCTATGCTTTCTTGAGTAAAATTATTGTTTCCATAATATAGGTGTCTATACTTTATTATCTTTCTTTCATGAAAATAGATTTACATTTCTCTATTTTCATAGATTAAAAGTATATGCTTTAATAGAGTAACTTTTTGAATGCTTTCCTAGAAAAACACATTCATGCTTTCATATATTTTATGTGTGTGATTTTCTTAGGATAAATTTCATTGCTTTCTCAGATTAAACATTCATTGCTTTTCCTAGATTAATTTCATTTATTCCTAAGGTTGTAGTCCAATGGCTATGTGTGGAGGCTTGGTCCCCACAACTCCTGCGGTCCAATCTCGGGCAAGACTATGTATGCCTGAGAGATGCTCCAGGCGCAATTGCTTCAATTGAAAAAAATAAATAAAAAATCATTACATTTCTAGATTGAGTTTCTAGTTATTTTTCTTTCACTGCAATTTATTTCCATTAGAATTGAAAGCTAACTCCTAGCATATACTATGTTGCATACTTTGTAAGTTTACTTACTCTACTTGATGATTTAATGTAACAAAATTTAAAGCATAATTAAATTGATCAACATTTTTGGCATTGTTGCTAGGGAAGTATACATGGATTAGCTTTTCATTTAGGTTTCTCTTTAAATTACCTAAATTTGGATAGGTGGAAGGGTAAGATAAGAGGTAAGAACCTATGCATCACATTGCGAGGTTCCTCCTAACCTTAGTTATTGAATTGCATTTCATTCTTAGTTGCATTCATTTTAGTTGTATAAGTTAAACTTCATTCATTGTAGAATGCATGTATAGGGAAAGCGACTCTAGAGGTAGATTCATAAGAGGAATAACTTCAATTTCACAATCAACTACCACCCCCATTGGACCACGTGGTGTAGTAAGGACCACATCACAAATTCCTATTTTTGCAGGTAGAAGAAGATATCCTAAGGTAGAGAGATATGAGATTGGGACTAGAGAGGAGCCAACTTCTTCAACAAAAGCAATAGTAGATGAACCAACATCTTCAGTCGAGGTTGTCATATTGATTTCTCATGCAATAGGAGGGCAACATGTTGCACAATCACTTGAGGTACTAACCAAAGGAGAAGAGGAAGGGGGAGGAGGAGGAGAAGTAATCTTCTTTCAAAGACAAGTAATAGAAGAATAAAAAGAAGTAAATCAAATTGAAGAACCTTATTAACTTATCTCCAAGGAATCAATGGAAGAAGGTGAAGGAGAAGTATTCCCTCCTCCCAATGGAAATGAAATAATATTAGGAGGAGGAGGAGGTCAAAGACCACCACTTGGAGGTGGAAAAGGAGGAAGAATACCACCTCTTGGAGGTGGAAGAGGTGGTAGAGGAGGTAGAGGAAGAGGTGAAGATGGAGATGATGACAACGAAGGAGATCCTTTTGGATTTCCCATCCCTGACACTGATATAAATGTTAATATGAAGAACATATCTCCAGTTGTACTTCCCAATTTCAATGGCATGATAGATCCATAAACCTTTCTTCTTGAATTTGAAGTATTTTGTATATCATATGATTACTTGATGCTAAAAAAATGAAATTATTTCTAGATACATTGAAATATGGAGCTCCTAAATGGTTTATGGGACTAGGTACCAACTTTGTAAGATCATGGGATGATATGAGGCAACTCTTTTAAAAAATATATAAAAACTATTGTATACAACATAATATTAAATAAGAAATCTTTAAAATGAGCCAAAATGAGATGAGAATCTTGAGGATTTTGTAGAAATATTTGTGTATAATGTTAAAATGGAAAAATTACATAAACTAGCATTTAACACACTAAAAACCCTTTTACTTAGAGAAATTAGGGATGGGCGGATTGATCTCATTAATATAATGGGTAAAGGGGATGTATCCCAATTTCATTTCGAAGAAATCTACGAATTGTGTAAGCACATATCAAGAGGAAGGGCAAAGTATGGAAAAATTTCCCAAGATCCAGCCATAGCAAGAGTAAGTAAATCAACATCAGGATCAGTAAGTCGAGTTGAAATTGGAAATCTACTAGATAACTTTAAAACAAACATTCTTGGCAATCTAAGTGAAAAAATAGATATGTTAAGAATACAAAATAAGAAAAAAGTTGACAATGCTATTTTATCTATATTTTGTCCTATATGTAGGAAGCAATATCCATTGTGAGAATTTCCACTTGATAACATTGAAATTAATGTCATTTGTGTAGAAACACATGCTACAAATGATTGACCATCATTGCCAGGATTGAAAGTAGTCTACCAAGAAGATAGTGGAGAAAATAAAATACCATAATAACTCTACTTTGTGGCTCCAAGGAGACCTTGGCATCCTTGAAAGTAAAGTATGATGCAATATCCTAACAAAAAATTTCAAGCTTATCCACAACAATCTCAAAAAAATTGGAATACACCATTTCCTTGGAAACCTTGGACACCCCAACCCCAAAATCAATCTTGGCAACAAGGTTGGCAAGGATCTTATGGAATAAACCCATAATATTACCCATATTTCTCACATATCCTTAGTATCCTCAATTTCAATCTCAATACCATCCACCTCCACCACAATCTCAATTACACCAACACTTGACTTCTAGTCAACCTCTCCCATTACCACCTATCTAACCACCTCAAAGACCCACTCAAATACCTATAACACCACTTCCAAACCCAAATAATAATGCTTACAATGCAGAGATACAAAACTTCTAGACATAGATGATAACTCCTGTTGATCTGAATGATGTCCATATTAGATTAGGGAGAGTTTTATGAAAAAAGGATTCCCCTATTGTCATTGAAGAGAAAAAGAGGAAGAAATTCTTGATAAGGAAGAGATTCCCAACAAGTAGGAAATTCCTAACAAAATAGATGACATAAAAATAAGACAAAATCCTTCTACTCCTCTGATAAAACAACCTTTTATATCTTTACAAAACCCTCCTTTTCAGAGATATTACAATATAAATATGTAGCAAAACAATTGATTTTTCCAAATTACGATATGTTAGATGATTTATGAAATATTTGCAGTAAAATTCCTTTCCACAAGAAATACAAAATATTCCAATTTATGCAAAAAAAATAAAGGAGTTATGGATTAAAAATCAAGGTAGAAAAAGAAAAGAATTTCAAAAAGTTCAACTCATTGGAAAAATAGCAGAAATCATGATAAGGAATACTAATATAGAAAAATATCTAGATCTAGTAAGTCCTATCGTAAAAAATTATATTAATAATGTTGCAATACCAAACACATTAATTGATCTAGGTGCAATAATAAATGTTATGACTAAAAGCACTATGGATGAACTACAATTAACAAATCTTCAACATACACCTACTATATTACAATTGGCAAATAATTCTACAATAAAACCAGAGGGTATATAAGAAGATGTACTTGTATCTCTAGATTCTTGAGAATATCCGACTGATTTCACAGTATGCACACAAAAAACCAATTTGCATGGTCATCCATTGATATTAGATAGGCCTTGGTTAGCCACAAATGATGCATTTATTAGTTGTAGATCTAGTGACATGATAATTCTAATGGAAATTCAATGAAAAAGATTACATTATATCCTCTAGCAAGAGAAATTACTTAATTTGGAAATGAAGAATGGTTTGATGATGTGAGGAAGAATATGAAGATGTACAACATTTTCTCACTATCTCACTTGTAATGTATTTTAAGCAAGATGATAAAGAAAATCAATTAATGCATCTTATGAATAATTGTGATTTTTCTCAATATCTTGAAAAACAAAGTTATTGTGTGAATATGTTAGCAAAATGTTTTCAAAAAAATTGTAAGACTGATGTTTTTTCATCTCATCACTCTATGCTATCACTAAATTCTATGGAAAATTTGGCAGTACTATTGTAGAAATTAGTTTAGGAAAAACTTTAAGTATTAACAATAACATGGAATTTTTTTTCAAAAAACAAAAATTAATCAAAACATTGCAAAAAAATTCCTTTGCTTTTGTATGGGAATTCACATATATGAAAGGAAGTAATCCTAACACTTTCATGCATCATAAATACATATAGGATAATGTTAGATCGACAATATAACCTCAAAGAAAAATGAATTATAATTTGAGGGAAATACTAAAGGAAGAATTGCAAAAATTATTCAAAGTAAACTTTATCTATCCATATTTTTATAGTACTCAGTTTCACCATTAGTTATTGTGCTAAAAAAGAATGGTAAATGACAAGTTTGTATAGATTACAAAGAACTAAATAAATCAACTTTAGAATATGATTTTCCACTTCCTTTTATTGATCATGTCTTATACAAATTAGTAGGGAAAAATATTTTTTCTTTCCTTGATGGCTTATGTGGTTATAGTGAAATACAAATAGCACTAGAAGATCAATATAAGACTACATTTACCTTTCCTCGGGGAACATATTATTATAGAGTACTTCCTTTTGGATTATGCAATGCCCCCACTACATTCCAGAGAGAAATACTAGGTATTTTCTCCAACTTGTTTCATGATTGCATTGAGATATATATCGATGATTTTACAATATATGAAAATTATTTTGAAGAATATTTAGAAAAAGTTGAAAAAATCCTTATTATATTTCAAGAAATAAACCTTTCTTTGAGCAATGAAATTTTTTTTATGATGTTTATCGAAGGTTGTTATGCAACTAGCTCCCAAAATAGAAGAAAAGATAGATCAACGTCTTCAAAATCAGCCTCTTCGAGGGGGAAACCTGCTTTACATTACAAAAATGAACAATTATTGGATGATACAAATGGAAAGACCTCCTCTCTATATATAGGAGTCTAAGTGGTCACAATATAATCAAAGCCGACGTAATAATAATAATATAAGGGCACAACAATAACAATAATGGGCTTCTATGGAGCACAATAATAATAATATGGGGACAATAGGGGCACAACAATAACAAAAAGGGCTACAATGACAATAGTAATGGGGTAATAACTAGTATTATAGGGACCTAACATGCCCCTCTCCTTAAAAAAGTGTTGTCCTCAATGCTTAAGTAGTTATGGATGTTTCTGTGTATGTGGAATATTCAGCGGGTAAGTTCTTCCACTTGATGAGATACTCCGAAATTGATCGATTTCGTAGTTGTCGATTTCATGTTCCTGTGACTACTTCAGGTTCCAACATGAGTTTTCCTTCCTTGTCAACTTCTAGTAGTATTGTTTGAACTAGGAGTTTGTCACCTATAACCTTCTTTAAACATGAAACATGGAAAACTGAGTGCACTCGGGAAGCTACAAGAAGCTTCAATTTGTATGCCATAGTACCAATATTTTGCAACACCTTGTACAAACCATAATACTTTGGTGATAATTTATTATCCTTCTTATCTTGCTTGAGGGACATTTGTTTATATGGTTGTAGCTGTAGGAATACCCAGTCACCTACATCAAAACTTCTTTCGCTACGATGTTGATCTACCTGTTGTTTCATTATATTCTGTGCCAAAGTGAGGTTATCATTTAAGAGTTGGAGAACTTGTTTTTGATTCTCGATGTGATATTCCACTACTTGAACCTTAGATTTTTCTCTTAAATTTGATGTGATGTATGGTGGATGATATCCATAAAGTGCCATAAATGGGGTCATTTTTGTTGTAGTATGGAAGGAAGTGTTATACCACCATTCAACCAGAGGCAAGAATTTGACCCATTGTGTCTATTTAGAAGATACAAAGCAACGAAGGTATCCTTCCAAACATTTGTTTATTATCTCAGTTTTCCCATCAGATTGAGGATGATAAGATGAGCTATAAGCTAACTGAGTACCAAGGTAAGAAAATAATTCTGTCCAAAAATTTCCCGTGAAAATGGGATCTCTCTCACTTATAATAATATTTGGGTTTCCATGTAACTTTTGAATTGTTTCCATAAATGTAGTAGAATCTATACTAGCTTTAAATGGATTCAATAGTGCACAAAAGTGTGCATACTTGGTAAGTCTGTCAACTACCACCATGATGACAATCTTTCCTTTGGACTTGGGTAAGCCTGTGATAAAATCCATAGAGACCTCTTCCCAACATTGGCTTGGAATGGATAAAGGTTGTAATAGACCTAGTGTCTTAATTGTTTCAACTTTATTTTGTTGGCAAACCAAACATTCCACCAAAAAATATTGAATATCCAATTTAAGGCCATCCCCAAAAAATTCCTTCTTAACCCTGTGGTAAGTTTTTAAAAATGTTGAGTGCCCTCCTAAGGGAGAGGTGTGCAATTCCATAAGAATCTTTTGTTTGAGTTGGGAATTTTTACATAGGTATAAGTGATCTTTGTACCATAATGAATTATTTTTCCAGCTAAATGTATCAAATGTAATGGGATCTTGTTGTATCTTTTGAATGAGTGCACATACTTCTTCGTCATTCTTCCATTCATCCCTTGCTTCATTTATCCAATTTGGTTGGATAATAGAAATGGCGCAAAACAATGCTTCCACATCCTCATCCTTTCTTGAGAGTGCATCTGCCACAACATTTTGCTTCCCTTTTTTGTAGATGATTCCAAAGTCAGAGCCCAACATCTTTGTGACCCATTTTTTCTGCTCTTCTAAATATAATATTTGTTCTAAAAAGTATTTAAGACTATCATGATTCATTTTTACCTTGAAGTGTCTTCCCATTAGGTACGGTCGTCATTTCTTAAGTGCATGTAATATTTCCAGCATTTCCTTCTCATAAATAGCTTTGTGTAAAAACTTTCCCTTGATTGGAGACTTTCAAAAGCAATGGGTCTTTCTTCTTGCATTAAAACAACACCAATTCCATTTCCTGAGGCATCAGATTCCAAAATAAAGGTTTTTGTGATGTCTGGCGTAGCTAAGACTGGTGTTTGGCACATTGCCTCTTTAAGATGTTCAAAGGCCTCCGTTTCTTATGGAGTCCATGAAAATGCATCTTCTTCAATAATTTTGTTAAAGGTGTTGCTATTTGCCCATAATTCTTAACAAATATGCAATAATACCCTGTCAACCCAAGAAATCCTCGCAGATGCTTTATGGATGTGGATATTTTCCATTCCTTAATGACTTTAATTTTGATAGGGTTTACCTTCACACCTTCATGAGATACAATATGACTCAGATGTTCCACCTCTTTTACTCCAAAGAAACATTTTGAGCTTTTTGCATATAATTTTTTCTCCTCCAATAGTTTGAGCACCCTATCAACATGTTGAACATGATCCTTCCAAGACTTGCTATAGATTAGTATATCATCAAAAAATACTAACACAAATTTTCTAAGGAAGGGTTGAAAATGGAATTCATCAAACCTTGAAATGTAGAAGGTGCATTGGTAAGGCCAAAAGGCATGACCAAAAATTCATAATGACCCTCATGAGTTCTAAATGTTGTTTTTGGAATGTCTTCAGTCTTCATTTGATTTGATGATATCCTGAATGAGGAACCAACTTGGTGAAGTAAATTGCTCCATGTAATTCATCTAATAATTCATCAATGACAAGAATGGGAAATTTATCTTTAATAGTGAGCTTATTGAGCTCCCTATAATCCGGACACATGCACCATGACCCATCCTTCTTGTGTACCAATACTGCTGGAGTAGAGAAAGAACTTTGACTAGGTTGAATTATACCAGCCTCTAGAATTTTTGCAACCATATGTTCAATTCCACTCTTTTGGGTATAGGGATATCTGTAAGGCCTGATGTTTGGAGGAACACTTCCTGGAATCAAATGAATAACATGATAATGATCATGAATAGGTGGGATGCCATTTGGAGTCTCAAATACCTTGGAATGTTGGTCCAAGACTTTTTGGAGATTTGGAGAAATATATGATTTCGATGTGGGAACCTCTAGCGAACATAATTGTGCAATTATGCCTCATTGTTCTTTTTTTAGAAGCTTTGTCATTCCGATAGAGCTAATTATCTTTCTTGGTTTCCCTATGATACCCCTTAATTCAACTTCCTTTCCTTTCGAAGAAAATTTCATGGAAAGTTATTGAAAATTAAAATCTATTGTACCCAAGGGTTGTAGCCAATGGACTCCTCGTACAACATCAACACCACCCATTGGAATGGAAAGCATTGGGCTATTCAATACGTATTCTCCCATGGATAGCTTGATATTATGGCACTTTCTAGAGAAATTTATGGTTCCTCCACTTGCAACCATCACTTGATACTCTGGTGTTGGATATAGGAAGTAATTCATGTCCATTGCTATCTTATAATGAATAAAATTATGGGTACTTCTAGAATCAATCAACACTATTAAATTTTTATTCTTGATATGTCCTTCTATCTTGATAGTTTGAGAAGTGGTAATTCTGGCCAATGCATTACACGATATGATCATATTCAATTCTTCTTTCTCTAGGGTTTGTTCCTGGTGTATATCCTCTTCTTTTTATGTTTCTTGTTTCTTTTCTTCCTCCTCTTCACAATCTATGCAAAATAATTTCTTCTCAGCACACTTATGACCTTTAGTGTATTTGCTATCACAACTATAACAAAGCCCTTTTGATATTTTTTCTTCCAATTGTTGTGGTGTCAACCTTGTAGGTTGTGGAAGGTTAGGGGAAACAACACTTCCATCTTTATAGTTGTCAGTGGTAGGCTTCCTTGGGGCCATAAATTTGCTTTCCAATTTTCTTGCCAACCTGAATGCCTTCTCCAATGACTCAAGTTCCCAAAGTCGAACCTCATGTTGGACTTTATCCTCTAAAGTCCCTATGAACACATCAATCCTATGATCCTCTGGAATATCTTTTACCCTTATATTCAATTTTTTGAAGTCCTCAACGTGCTCCATCATTGAACCCTTTTGTTTGAGATTTATCAATTGGCTAAAAAAAGTGTTGATTTTTGTATCTTCATAATGTGCTATCATTTCTTCCGTAAAAATTGCCCAAGTGTCGATTTGTTTATGAGAGAAAAGCCATCGATACCATACAAATTTATTTGGTTCCAAATATAAAGTTGCAATGCATACATTTTGTGTGTTTTGCACATTATGGAGATCAAAATATTGCTCCATTTATAGTATCCATGTTACAGGATCCTTTCCATCAAACTTCCTCATATCAATCTTTGCAACATTGTGGGTCTTCAATCCATCGTTAGAGTCTATGAAATCATGATTAATATTTATTTTGTTCTCCTCATGAGTTTCCTTTACTACCCTTTTGCCATTAGTAAGCATTTCTTATAGAAATTTTCAAATCTTCCATGTTACCTTTAAGTTTTTCTTCTATACCATCCATCTTAGCTTCCATGCTTGTCTTCAAATCTTCCATGTTGCTTTTACGTTTTTCTTCTATACCATCCATCTTAGCTTCCATGCCTTTCTTTAAATCATCCATCTTAGCTTCGACACCTTTCTTTAAACTATCCATCTTAGCTTCGACACCTTTCTTTAAACTATCCATCTTAGCTTCTGTTACTTTTTGTGAGAGTGAATTTTGTTGCAATTGGTCTCATAATTTGGATATATCATGTTGCATTTCTTCCCCTTCCTCATGAGTCATGCTAGAGCTTTCAGGTTACTTACTTTGTGTTTCCATTTTATTTTTTCGGGGCATTAATTAATGATAATAATTCTTCACTATGGCCTTTGAATTCCTTCAAACTAATTTTTCAAACCAAACTTAAGCAAAATTAAAAAAAAAAAACTACACAACTTTTTTCATTTTTTAGAAGCTCGATATTGAATCACTTGTATCTCTGTAATTTCAGATCTCTAAAGTCTGAAATTGCATCATTTGGTATCCCTCTAAGTCCTCTTTCCAACCCCACAAGTCTGATCAATATTGGATTATCAAAAGGAATAATTATGCCAAATCTCCCACGATGACCTGATTATAGACTAGTTTAGTAGAGAAAACTTGTACAAAGTTCCACGTGTCACTGTTTTGATATTAGGATCTGAAAACGATACATAGAAAACTACAGGTCGTCTTCTTTCTGTAACTTCTTACAAAATATCAATTTGATTTTCAGAAAGAGAGTTATGATTATTTTCCCCAAGTCACTTGTTTGAGATATAATTCGGGATCCTACAAAAATCCTAACTTTTGTGGATCATATATCTGAAAATATAGTGATACAAGATCTGAAATTCAGACTTGAAGTTCAGAGAGATTTTGGCTAAAATGGGTTTTTTTTAGCTTCTGAAACATTGCAGAAAAAATGTTATAGCGAAAATTCCACGATGACCTGTTTGGAGCAGTGAAACCGTAGAATCCAAAGCTCTGATACCAAATGTTATGCAACCAGCTCACAAAATAGAAGAAAAGATAGATAAACACCTTCAAAATTAGCCTCTTTGAGGGGGAAACCTCCTTTACATTACACAAATGAGTAATTCTTGGATGATACAAATGACAAAACCTCCTTTCTATATATAGGAGTCTAAGGGGTCACAATATAATCAAAGCCGACATAATAAAAATAATATAAGGGCACAACAATAACAATAAGGGCTACAATGACAATAGTAATGGGGAATCACTAGTATTATAGGGACCTAACAAAAGTATTGTTTAAGAGCATCACATTTTAGGTTCTGGAATTAAAGTGGATTCAATAATGATTGAAGTCATTACCAAAATTTCGGTACCTAAATCTCAAAAGAACATGAGAAGTTTCCTTGGATTTATAAGGTATTATAGAAGATTCATAGAAAATTTTACAAAAAATATCTTTACCACTTTTTAAATTGCTCACCAAAGATTTTGAATTTTATTGGGATTCTTCATGTTAGTTAGCTTTTGATTCATTAAAATAAAAAATTCTAAAGCAACTATCTTAAGAGGGCCAAATTGGACACCACCCAACCCGCGCTGCCCCACCACGCCCACACCCCCCCCCCCCCCAACTGTAAGTAATGTTGAATTACTAGATGTTTATTTTATAGGAATTTAATATCATTATATTGGAAAAACCTAGAAATCAAAATATAGTTGTTGAATTTCTTTTTAGGATTCAAAATACTAATATAATAGTTGTTGTAAAGGATGATTTTCCTCGTGAACATCTTTTTGCAGTTTCTACTAAATATCCTTGGTCTACAGTTCTTGTTAATTACTTCACAACAATAAAGTTCCCTCCTCAATTATTAGCCAAAAAAAGAAAAAGTTACTATATCTAGTGCACCTTATTCTTGTATAGAAGGAAAATTATATTGAATTGGACCAGATCTAATCATCATAATGTGTGTACGAGTGGATGAAGTACCTAATATATTTAAAGCATGCCATGATGAGCCTTGTGGAGGAATTTTTTTATCGAAAAACTGCATACAACTTTCCTTCTCTCTGGATATTATTGTTCTTCCCTTTTTAAGAATGCTAAAGAATATGTCAAGAGAGGTGACATTTGTCAAAGAATGGGGATATCAGTTCAAACAAATGAAATTCCTCTATAACCTCAGGTATTGATGGAGCAATTTGAAAAATGGTCTCGATATTTTGTACATCCAATTAATCCATTTGTCAAGAGAAAAATGTATATTCTCATCTATATTGATTATGTCACTAAATGGGTAAAGGATAAACCTTTAAATTTTGTTACTAAAAATTTTGTAGTAAAAATTCTTGGTTAGGATATATTTACTTGTTTTTGTGTCCAAAGAGAAGTTTTCATAGATCAGGGTGCACAATTCACATCTAAGCTTGTTAAAAATATTGTGGAGCAGTATAAAATCAAGCATCACAAATCTACTCAATATCGCCCACAAGACTATGGGTATGTGGAATAAATAAATAAAGTTGTTGAAGCCATTATGGCAAAGAAAATTCATTTACATTGGAAAGATTGGGAAGACAGACTTTCAGAAGCACTCTAGGTATACCAAAAAACATGGAAAAATGCCACTGGACATACATCTTATGAGCTTGTTTATGGAAAACAAGTCCTACTTCCTATAGAGTTCCGAGTGGAGACATTCAAAATAGAAACAAAGTTTGGGCTAGATCTCTGTGAAGTCCAAAATCAAATATTGGCGCAATTAAATGAATTGGATGAAATCAAAGAAGATACCATTCAGAGAACAAACATCATTCAATAAAAAATGTTGAGATGTCATGAAAAATTCATCAAGATCTAAAAGTTCAAAGTAGGTGATTCAACTTTTTTGTTTGATTCAAAATTCAAATATTTTCAAGGAAATTTCCAAACACACTGGTTAGGCCCTAATGAGATACAAGTTATTTTTTGATAATGGATTAATGAGAATCAAAACTATTGATGAAGAAGGAATCACTTTTCTTGTTAATGGGCATAGATTGAAATTGTATCATAAACCCCTAACAATAGAGGAATTTATTCAAAATTTGAGTATAATTCAGAGTTGAAGTTGGTGGAAAAAGGAGACCATTCTCCTTTACCACCAAATGAAATTTAATTTATTTTACTTCAATATTATAATAATAATAATAAAAGTAAAGTTATGAAAATTAGGTTGCTAACATAACTATAGAGAAATCCTTATTGAAAACCAAGTTCTTGGTAGTCAATATTTCCCCTCTTTTTCTTCAAAATTTTCAAAAAATTGATTTATATTTTTAGCATGAAGACTTTGTTTTTCTTTGAAGAAGATCAAAAGAGTTATCATCAGTAACATCATCAACCTAGCTTGCAGAAGATTTATATCAAATTTTAAGTATAAACTCAATATTTTCAGTCTAATAGTTTCTGTAGTCAGAAAGAATTTTTGTAGCTATCCAATTCATCATATTTTCAAGCAACAGTCACAGTCCAATTACTACATTAATAGTTAAATCTGAAGGAGTAATCAATTCCAAACATCCTAGAAGAAAACAAAGGTAACACATGTTAGTTTGATTTTATTGAACATAAACTATAGACCTAGAATAAGTGGACATGTATATATTTTGTATCCTAATCTCAAAGAAAGGCTTATTCTAAAAATCCCCCACACTATTCAATTATGGTAAAATTTGCTCCATATTTTCCTAACCCTCGAATCATATCACATTTGATTCCATTTATCGACATAATCCCAATAGAATAATCATAAATTTATTGTGATTTTATTGAAGCATCATGTGATAATTACAAGATTAGATAGTAATGTTACTATATCACCACCTCCTCTACAAATTATGATCCACCACCTTTTTAAAATTCACTCCACTACCAACTAAACCTTCTTATCATCCATTAGTATAACCATTATCTACTTGTAGAAATTTATTTAGAGTGCATTCTGAAACTTAGAGTTCCCAACACTTAGAGATGGGAATCATCATTTAAGTTGAACCAAAAGTGCAAAATTTTTGGGAGCATACCCAAAATGTAGAAGACAACTACAAAGGGTTGGTTGGTTGATTTAAAAAAATAAAAATTGAGGCCGTGATTTAGAGGTCACAAGGGTGTTTGATAGGTCCTTTGACGGTGTTGAAGTAGAAATTGGAGACTTCAGGGTGAAAGTAACAACATATTTTCTGGCCAAGGCTACAAAAATACCAAATACAGGGGAGAGTTGTTTCAAATGTAAAATAATTGAGTGGTGATCCACATAAAGTTTTACTAAAAAACCCTAAGATGGATATCACAAGATAAAAGAAAGGGATACTAGTATCAACCTTCAAGAAAAAATGGAGAAATACTCTATACATTCTCTAGAAGTTTATTATGTGTGAGGGAAGGTATGGTACAATCCTCTTCTATCATATAAGACTTGCCATGCATTTTGAAAAGGGTGAAGAAATCAATTTGATTTATTATTTAATTAATACTCTCAAGAAAATTGCATTCAATATAAAAAGGAACTCTAGAAAAATAGATAAATCACTTTATCATTTTGGTTTAGTGGAAATCCTTGTTGAAGAAGAATTGAAACTCATAAATGATAACTAGGATAATTTTGTGATAAGAAACCATTTAAGGAAATATCTGAAGAAGTGGAAAATAGTGGATCAAAAAGAAAATGGAGAAGGGGTAGGGTTTTAGTTTTATAAATTTCAAACCCTAACACTATAGAACAAAATACAAGAGCCATGGAAATACAAGTGAAAGAAATAGAGGAAATCATGCCTAAAGAGATAGAAGATTTGACATAAAATTTAGTACTAGAAGATGAAGATGTTCTTGAGAATTTTGAAACCCTAGTTATTTAGTCTATTGATAAGTGAGAATCATCAAATTCAAAGAAAATGAAAAGACATAGTATAAAATAAAAATGACAAATTAAAACTCAAAATAAGACAATTTCAAAAATAGAAAGAAAATCAACAAGAGCATATAAGAAGAATCTAGAGAAAATTGAAAATAATGTCACTATCATAGTTGTTCCAAAGAAGAAAGAAATTAAAAGAAAAAAGTTCCAAGGAAATGAAGTACTTAGAAAACAAAGACAAATATAAGATATTAACAAGAAGTATGAAAAAACATGGTAAGGAAAATAACCATGTTTCACTTAAAAATTTGGAAAATGACAGAAGTGAAAAAAATGAATCATCATTACTAAAGCCATCAAGGGAGAGTCCAAAGTCAACAAAATTCAACAAAAAATATATGAATACATTAATTCCTTGGAACAACAAGTTCATAATGAAAAGGCACAATATTACTCTCCTATTCCTTGACATTCTTTTGACAATAATGACATCTCAACACCTCTAATTCATAATTCAGAACAAAATGACTTGCCTTTCAATAGGCCCGAGGAATCAAATATTATCAAAGCATTAGAAGAAGAGGTAGGAGAACTGGAAGTTTTACAAGGGCATATCAAAAGGGACAATGAAATTTTCAAAGAGAAAAAACATAAGATGTTCAAATAAATGTATCATTGGTACCATAAAAATTGTAAACTCAAGAAAGATAACAAGGCATTACACTTAAAGATCAAAAGTTTGAAGGAAAATGTGATGATGAGGAGACCCATATGGTCTTTTGCTATGAAAAATAAAGTTACCCAAAAGAACTTGGACATTCTTACCCAGGCATCGTGTTAGCACTAAGAAAATTCTGTGCAGGCTCATGGGCACTGCCAAGTAATTTCGTAGTGCTACCAAGTCATTTCGTAGCTCTAGCCAACAAAGCTATCAATTTAGTAGCACCACTTTTGTCAAGCTAGAAACATGGAATGAGAAAAAAAAAACTGATTACTAGTTAGATAAAATAAAATTCATGTGCTTGGCAAATAATAAAATGTTTCTTGAGCTAATTTTGTCTCTCGGGTTTTTGACAAGGGCTTTTATAAAATTTTTGGTTAAAAAATATTGGTCTCATAGGGACAACATCCAAGAAACATATGTCCACAAGTTGACTTATCAAGTCAACAAATATACACCAAACATCAACACAATGTTACAAGCCTTCGTTCAAGCACCAAGTCAAGCCACGAGGGAGAAGCCCATAAGGGCTGTAGATCTGTGCACAATGCATCAAGAGTTATAGGGAGGCAAGATGTATATGACACAAATAGGATATGTTCATGCTATCCATGTGGTATAAATAACTACCAAGAAACACAAAAAATAAAAGCACACAACATTGGAACCCTAATGCCCAATGTTGTCGCTAAGTGTGTCTAGTTGTCATAAAGCAAAGCACCAAAGATAAAGACAGAGGTCAAAGATGGATTTCATAAAAGTTGGAGTGTTAAACATTGAAACCCTCTACATGCGAGCTATCAAGTGGGGCATGAGTGGAATAGCCATTATTGGGGCCAGTTTGAGTTCCTAGAACTGTCTTAGGGTTTTGACAACGCATGTTCAAGATTAATTCCAAAGTATACTCCTGCGCTAAAGACATCAAAATGTCCATTCAACTTACACCTTATCGAGAACAACACTAGCAGGACATCAAATTTCCTTTCGAATAAATTTCAGGATGGATTGAAACATATCCAAGTGCTCATCACTAGCCAATGCCATCAATGATCAAAATGCATGCTCATATATCAATATCAATGCACTTCTAGTGCACATTTCCATCCCCAGGATCATGAATTTGAATTTCAATGCCCTCTCTGGTGAAATTTCTGCCCAACTCTCTTGGGTGAAATTTCTTCGCCCAAAGAATGGCCCCATATGATTGAAGTAGTTACTACTAGACAATTTCCATTAGTTCTAGTTGACCATTACAATGAAGCTGGAGGTGAAGGGATAATCAATGCAAACAATGGGATTAGTGGATATATGAACTGTTTGTCAAGGCATTTAATTTTCAAAAACATGTTGATAGGAACTAGAAGGAATATTGTAATTATGAATTGCACATTTTTAGGTGAACAAAGAAAATAAAATATTAGGCTTCTTTAACTAAATCCACAAATCAATTATAGTCAGGATTTCAAGTAAAATTCTGTTGCCATAAATAGTATGTTCACATTGGATGCTAGTGTGAATGTGGATTGAGCTCATTATATTGATTGGGGTTGTCATTTCTTGGATCAGAGCTACGCATCTTACATGAATTGGAGCACTGAATTATTTTTTTCCATCCTGCAGATATTCACCTCGACCAAAATGGTTCTTGATGTGGCATATCATTCTCCTACCTCACATGATTTCTATGACATGGCCATATGATATCTTTCACCAAATTAATATGTTATGACCTAGATTGTTAGGAAAGCACAAATATGAGTTTGTAAGAAATTATTTTTCTGTGAAATCAGTTCAAGTACCATAGAGAAAATGGCTCCCAACATTTGACATAATTTGTTTTGTTGAAAGCATGCACAGATTCTTCAAGAGATAAATTCACAAGTGGAATGATAAAACATGTATTTCACTATGGCATGTGAATGGTTTGGGTCTCAATAGCATCCTATTGTTGTAACAAACTTTTTCCATGTTTCATTAATGTAAATTCCTTAAGATGGGAGGGAGCATCATTGAGTCCAAGTAGAACAAGTGATTTGCCTCTTATGTTGGCATTGAGCAGTATAGATGCTATTATGAAACTTAGACTAGCCAAAGTTTCATGCTCTCAATTTTCTTCCAGCTTATTAGAGATGAATGGTAAACTAATGCATACATTGGAAAATTTAATTCCTATATATCAAGTATATCACTTCATTACTGAGGTGGGTGAACTATGTTTGTCTACCAAAAAAATATTCATGTAGAAAATTTGGTCCAAACCCTTGAAGTTCTCAACATGTTTTCATTAAGAATATAACAAATTCCTTTGACAATCAAATAATTTGAACAAAACTTTGAACATTCATTACTACTTTGATTGCCTTGAAGCCAACAAAGGATCATTATTTGAAACACCTAGCATATCAACTCCCGATTTGGTGAAATAATATTGAAAGAAATTCCAAATTTTTAGGGAGCATGTTGAACACTTGAGAATCATGAGGATAAAGTTGGAAAATATAAAAAAATCAAATCACAATTTTCTAGGCATGAAATTAGTGGTCTAGGGATTGAATTGAGGAGACAACTTCAACATGTGGTAGAGATCTCATATTTCATGACAAAAAATCAAGGGATAAAAACTAGATCTAGATTCCAAGGGAAATTCAAGATTTGATTCCAATAACTACTAGTAGCTTCAGCATTTCGAAACCAAAAAAATTTGACTAATGACACCACCAACTTTCAACAACTCAAGGCTTTGCAACATGTTTCTAAATTGAGTTTTATTTTATTTTATTTTCTTTCCAGAAAACCAACAGAGAAATTATACAAATTTTTCATAGATGCTTTGGTTTATGTTTACATGTCAAATAGAGATCCAAATAGCTATAAGGATAGGATTTTAATTATGTTTTACAAATTAAACTATTAGATACTGTAAATATTCTACAGTTATGCTACCAAACTTTGTAAATCTTAATTTTTATGTATTTTCCCTATATAATGAATGAAAAAGGAGGAAGAAAGGCTGGACTTTGAAACAAAGTATACTTGTGTTGTGTGTGAGATCAAATTATTCATTTTTTCAAGTGCCAAGCAGACTAGGATATTATGATCAATGATATAAAGATTCTTGTGATGGTGTACTCAGTTTGTTCTCTTTTGTGATAGTTTCCTTTCTATATGATGTCAGTTTATATTTGATCTTCTAATGTTTAAATGATATTATGCGACAAAATTCATTAATTTAATGCTCTAGTTCATATGGTTTATACATCTGCACTTTTTCTTTTAAATCTTGCAGGACTCATGTTTCATGTCCTACTATAGTGGATTTTTATCTCCTTCTACTATCATCCAAATTATGTTTAACATGTCTACAGTCTTCCATCTACCCTGTCTCTATCCATCTTGATTCATACAATCATAATCTTGGTATCTATACCTGCAAACTAATTTGTTGACGCCATTTCCCAATGGATTAATTGCTTCATTCCAACCAAACCCTATTTCAACACAACCCTACTGAAGATCTAACCATTATTTGAAGATACAACCAGTTACTAAGCTTAGTGATTAGGCTTTTAGAGAGATCCCTCTTTGGATTGAAGGGGCTAACCTTCAATCTGCAAGATTTTTTTGAATTTCTCTCTCACAGCCAAGAGGAATTTTTGAGTGATAACACATTCAAAACCATACTCTAAATTAGGAAGTTGACAAAAATATTGCAATTTTTTCAAAGTGCATGAGGCCATGCACTATCTTTAGTGTTAGGGAAAAATGGGCCCCATAATTAGTATCTTTTTATCAATCTGCTACTTTAGTTTAACCTCTTTTACCCTGTAGAAACCTTCATAATCAATCCATTCTGCAACATTTTTTCATATTCCACATGGACATAGCCATCTGAGTTGTAAAGGTTTGATAAAGGTAATAAGTACATTGTTCTATGGTTTTATAAGTTTTTCTTTGTAAAATCATACTAATATGCAAGTATTGCATAAAATGACAATTTTGATAGCTTTTATATCAATTTGCAATAGAATCCAAGTTTAGTATATTTCTTAAAGGATCAAATTTGTTTTAAGTATATAGAAAGGCGGCAAAAGGTTCCAAAATGGTGATCCACCTATCAGACATGATAAAGAAGCCATTAGATGATCATGGTAGCGATGTCAGATTGTACCAGGACCGTTATGTGGCATAGGAACTGAATTTAAGGGAGCATGATATCTTCATGGATCTAACAAGTTGAGGAAGAGCACAAGGATGCTCACATGTTCATATTACGTTTTCATGTGCATTCACTGAGTCACAAGCCAAGCATAGGATTGAGTCTAAAATTAGAAAATGGACACTTATTCATCGTCCATATTCTGATCTGTAGTATTTTATTTCTAAGTTTGTTATTTTCAAAGACAATATAAACTGACCTCGTTGGGTAGAGCAAAAGACAATAGAAAAAGCTTAATTTTGGATTTATGTATACACTGTTATCTTTACTTCAATATTGTACAATTCTTCCACTTCTATTGTGCTCATTTATGGGTAGTTGATCTCGGTTGAAGTAGAGCTTTTAGATTTTCTTCAAACTTCGTGTGATCACTTGGAGGGACCCCTTGTGGATGTATGACCCATTGTAGTATAAATCCTTTAACTTTCTTGTTTTTCGCTTGTTCTGTTCTTACTCTATTTATACTTTGTTTTGCTACAAGATTGCCATAGATACTCTGTTTTAGACTTCTAACTGTTTCTTTGTTCATTTCTAGAATATTCAAGCGCTTGAAAAATATATAAATACAAAAGTATTTACATTCTTCTGCATCCAAACAATAGGTTTCTCATTTATGTATTTAAATTTGTGTTTTCTTCACATTCATAATTACCAAAATAGGGTTTTCACATCATTTCTAGATTGAGTTTTCAATTAGACTTATTCTAATGCTTTTAGAATAGTTTCTCAGATGATTTCATAGTTTAGTACTTTATCATGCTTTCATAGAATAGTTTTTATAGTCTTTCTTAGATTAGAATTCATGATTTTAGTAATTTCTTTCATAAGATAGTTTTGAATTCCTTCATAACTATATTTCCTTGCTTTCATAAAATAGGTATTACTATTTTCATTAGAAAAGATCCTCTATGCTTTCCTATAAGTAAATTTCCTGCTTTCCTCGAATAGTTCTGAATGCTTTCTCAGAATAAATTTCTTGTTTTTTATCATATATATTTCTATGCTTTCTATAGTAAAATTCATGCTTTCCTAATATAGGTGTCTATGCTTTCTTATACGAGATCTCTCGCTTTCATACAAATAGAATTATATTTTTTGTTTTCATATATTAAGAGTATTTTCTTTCATAGAGTAAATTTTTGAATGTTTTCCTAGAACAAAAGCTTCATGTTTTCATAGATTATGTGTGTTCTTTTCTTAGGATAAATTTCATTGCTTTCTTAGATTAAGCATTCATTGCTTTCCTATATTAAATTTCATTACATTTCTAGATTGAGTTTCTAGTGCTTTTCATTTCGCTACAATTTATTTCCAATAGAATTGAAAGCTAACTCCTAGCGTATACTATGCGATATACTTCAAGTTTACTTACTCAGATTGATGATTTAATGTAATGAAATTTAAAGCATAATTAAATTGACTGACAAAGAATAAAGAAAATGTAATTGTCACAATATTGGAGAACCTATCATAATTTGAAAGTCAAAGGTAGCATGATCTAGGTGCCAACCACCTAGGAAAAGATAAATGTGGATAAAGTGCAATACTTGGAAAACATGAATTAAAAAAGGATGGTGCAAAAGGAAACAAATGTAAGAAAAGAAATAAGCAAGCAAGTGAGGATATAATGAGAGGTGGAACTCCACTAAGTACTCCAAGAGGGAGGCTAGGTAGTCAAGAGAAACTGCTTAGCATTGCGACTAAAAGATATTACTAGCAGAGAAGGAAGGGAAGGGACTTCGTTCCAGAATAAATTAAGAAGGAAAAATCTCCTACATTTGATGGAGAGGTGAAGAAGGATGAGGAAGCATAGACATGGATGTTATGGATGAAGAAGTCTTTTAGGGTACATGATAACTATGAGAACATGAAGGAAATAATAACTATCTTTAGCCTGGAGGGTAAGGCTAATATTTGGTAGGAATACTTGAGGAATGTAAAGGATATCAAAGAGAAAGAGTTGTCTCAGAGGATATTTGGAAGGTACTTCAGTGAGAAGTATATATCCGAAGGATACGATGGTAGAAAGTCCAAGAAATTCTATGAACACAAACTCAAGTAACTACCATTTTATGATATATATCTAGATTTTTGGAGTTGTTAAGATAGGTACCTCACATCAAGGATGAAAAGAAAAATATTCAAAGATAACTCAGTGGATTGCCTCAAGAATTCATGGACATAATAGAATTCAATGAGCTGAAAACATTGGAGAATGCCATTAGAAAATGAAGTATTACTACAAGTAATCAAAGCATAGGCTTGAGTTTAGATCTGATCGAAAAATGAGGGGCAAACTCAATTTTTAAGTGAAAGGATTGAAAGCCTGCAAAGGAGGAAATGTGAAGTTTACTGCTTCTACTAAGGATGAGTATCAACAAAACAATACCAATGTTGATTAAGGATTATTTATTAAGCCTACATAGTTTAAGCCTAGAGGTTTAGATGAGGATCTATACAATGTTAAACGTGTGGAAAAAACCATCAATAGAGATATTATCCTCAAAGATAGCAGAATAATCCAAGGATGTACAACGTGAAACAAAATATCGTGAAGGATATGGCTCAAAGTGTATCACAAATTTATGTTGGTGTTGGACAATAGGCAGGCCAATCATCATGCATCCATGATCAATATGGAAGATGTGATTCATAACTAGTTGGTTTCAATTATGATAGACCTAGGTTCTAATTTCAATTACATTAGCCCCAAGATTTCAGAAAGGTGTGCATTACAGAGCATTGCCCATGATAGGTTGTGACTAGTCCAATTGGCCACTGGGACTAAAAGACAGGTTGAACATGCGATGAAATCATGCCCAATCATGATATGTCACATGCCCATGAATGCGAATCTAAACTTATTACTACTAGGATCATATAACATATTTGTTGGTATGGATTGGCTAGCATGCCATAGAACCAAATTTGATTGCTTCAAAAAATCAATTGAAAGTCTCATTGACAAAGGGGCTAAGGAGACACTGAAATAAAAACAAAGCTAGTGATAGTTCAAAAAATCACCACATTGCATTTGAATAGGTGCAACATGAAGGGGTGCAACCTATATGCTATCCAAGTGACCAATGAATCAAAGGTAGAGGGGAGCGGAATAGAAAGGTACCCAATAATTAAATAATTTGGTGATGTGTTCCCTAAAGAGATGTTAGGATTTCTGCTAAGAAGAGAAATTTACTTTTCAATTGAATTACTATCGAAATTGGTGCCAATGTCAAAATCTCCATGTTGAATGAGTACACCAAAGCTAGTAGATTTTAAATTGCAACTAAAAGAAATGGTGGAAAGAGGATATAACATACCCAATGTATCACCCTCGGGAGTGCTTGTATTATTCATAAAGAATAAGGACAACACATTGAGGTTGTGTATTGATTACAGATATATCAATAAATCCACAATCAAGAGTAAGTATCCTTAACCAAGGATTGATGAGTTTGATCAACTCAGGGGAGTTGCAGTCTTCTTGAAGATCAATTTAAGATATGGGTACCATCAGGTACACATAAAAGATGAATAAATTCATAAAATGACATTTATAGCTAGGTATGAACACTATGAATTTGTAGTCATGCCATTTGGGCTCACAAACACTCCATACACATTTATGTGTTTGATGAACAATGTTTTAAGTAAGTCTTTGGACAAGCGTAAGTTTCTTTCAGTCTGGAGCCAAACTTTCAGTCACTTGTACTTCCCCTAAAGTTGATGCTACCTTATACCGCCAACTTGTAGGAAAAATTTTGTATCTAACCCATACTCGTCCTGACCTTTCCTTTGTTGTTGGATTTGTTTCTCGGTTTATGCAAAACCCATGTGAAAGTCATTGGAAAGCAACTAAAAGAATACTTCGTTATGTTCAAGGTACAGTTCAGTTTGGAATTCATTACAGTGCCGAAGCATCTCCTCTATTGGTTGGTTTCATTGATTCCGATTGGGCTGGTGACCCTGATGATCAGAAGTCTACTGCCGGTTATGTGTTCACTTTTGGTTCAGGACCTATTACATGGGCTTGCAAGAAACAAGGTTCCATTTCTCTTTCTTTAGCAGAAGCAGAGTATCATGGTGTCGTAGAAGCTAGTAAGGAAGCCTTGTGGCTTCGTCAGATCCTATCAGAGTTTGGCTTTCAGCAGCAGCATCCGGCTACACTTTGGTGTGATAATCAAAGTGCCATTTAACTATGAAAAGATCCAGTCCAAAATCAGCGTAGCAAACACATTGAACTACACATGCACTTCATAAGAAAGCTCATTCATGACCATGTTCTTGAAGTGCAATATTGTTCAACAGATGATCAAGTTGCAGACATCTTCACAAAGGCTCTCACAGAGGCGAAGTTCACTAAACTTCGATTTATGGTTTGAGTTCAGGAAGTTGTCACTAAGGGGGGATAGGCTCTAGTGCCTCCTTCCTTCTCCTATTGTGTCATATTTGTAAATCCTTCAATCCTATCCCAAGTTGTTCTTAAGGGGGGATGGTTAGGATATTCCGACACGTAGGAATAGTTAAGTATAACTTGGTCTAGTATAGAGTTAGGTAAAGTGTGTTTCTTTACTATGTACATTTGTAACTTACAATCCCACGATCACCATATGTAGTGATCCGACGGTTCATTCTCTCATCGATATTACCGACACTTGATCCGTGGCTTGACACCCGATTGGTCCATGAATTCTATTTAAAGCGCATGGAGGGTCATTTGTAGGTTCACCGTGCATGAGGGAAGCTTATGTAAATTTTCATTCTTTTATTAATAAATTGCCTGTAGTAGCCATGTTGGTGCAGGCCGTGGACTGTTTCCCTCTCAGAGGATTTTAACCACGTCAAAATACTGGTGTATTGATCTGTGATCTATTTGTGAGCAGTGTCCTTTTGGTGTTCTGTCTGAGGAACTTACCCTGTAAATTCCTACACCTCTTACATATCTAGGAATTGTCTCATTCATTTTTGGCCAATAACAAAATCTTTGCAGCTATGCAACTGCTTTACTTACACCAAAGTGACCTAATATTAGACAAGTGTGTGCCTTTCAAATTATATTTACTCTTTCAGTTGTGGAATGCATAACTTCCCAACATGATACAAGAGCTGGTCCTCAACATGATAATCCAATTCTTCTACTTATTTGCCATGACTTAAAGTTGCATATACATATTTACAATCTATATCTTGAGCATACTATTCAATGTAGCTTTCATGCAATACTAAATTATGCTTAAGTATAGTGGATGCATTTATGATTGGTCTGGACAACATATTTGCAACTTTATTGTGTATGCCCTTTTATACCTGATGACTAGATGAAACTGTTGTAGAAAACCCATCCATCTATAATGTATTGATTGCTGCAACTTAGTTTGGGAGTGTAAATATTGAAGTGGTTGATGATTAGTATGTATAACTGTCTCTTTGCCCATTAAGTAATGTTTCCACTTTTTTCACACTTTGTACTAATACATACAATTCTTTATCATATGTGGGATAGTTAACTACTGCATAATTAAATGTCTCAGAATGATAACATATGGGTTTATTGTGCTGCATCAACACTGCTCCCATGGCATAGTCACTGGCATCCATTTCAATCTCAAATGGTCTTTGAAGATTGGGCAGTGCTAGTACTGGTGCTGTAATAATCTTTTCTTTCAAGGTGTCGAAGGCTTTCTGTTATTTTCCTCCCCATTGAAACACCTTGTTCAATCTTGTTAAAGCATATAAAGGAGCTGAAATTAAGGAAAAGTTAGAAATAAACTTTCTCCAATACTGTGCTACTCCTAAGAAGATTCTAACTTTTGTAGCAGATTTGGGTTTAGGCCAGTTTACAATGGCTGCAACCTTAGAGGGATCTATCTTCAGTTCACCACCCCCTAGAATATGACCCAAATAATTCAAATATGTTTTGCCAAATTCAAATTTTGAGAGCTTAACATAAATATTTTATTTTTTCAAAACATCTAGAGTCTGCTTAACATGCTTTAAATGTTCTTCCCATGTTTTACTGAATTTAAGAATGTCATCCAAATATACAATGACAAAATCATTAAGAAAAGGTCTGAGTACATCATTCATTACTCTCATGAAAGTAGAAGGAGCATTATTTAAGCCAAAAGGAATAACCAACCACTCATACAATCCTTGCTTTGTTTTGAAAGCAATCTTCCATGCATCTTGCTCTGCAACTCTGACCTAATGATAGCCACTATGCAAGTCCATCTTGGAAAAATAAACAACTTCCTTTAATTGATCCAATAGATCGTCTATGTGAGGAAGGGGATAACAATTTTTTATCTTTATCTTATTCAGTGCTCGGTAATCAATGCACATTCTCCATGAGCCATATTTCTTTCACACCAATAAAATTGGAGACCCACATGGTGATGTACTAGGTCTGATGAACCCCTTCTCGAGTAGCTACTATACCTGCTTCTTGATTTCTACATTCTCTAAAGTGGACAACCTATACATTCTGATTTTAGGCAATGGAGCATCTTGCTGCAAATTAATATCATGTACTATTTCCTTTTTGGGTGGCAGACCTTTAGGTTCCTGAAACAATATATCATATTATGAAAAAACTTTTTCTAAATCAGCTTGTTGTTTAGCATCACAGCCCTCAAATACATTGGTTTTATCAGGTTTCTTTTCCTTTACAACCATTAGTAAAAATTGTTTGCATGAATTTACAATTCTTTTCATCTACCCTGAGTTTATGAGAGTATAATTATTCTTGAGTTTATGAGCTCTTACAATATATTCGATTCCATCTTTAACGAGTCGATACTTGTTCTAAGCTCTATAGAAAATATATTTTCTATCATACAAGCAAGGACTTCCTAAAACATTTCCACATATATCCAAAGGAACTATATCTAACTCAACCTCATCGACAAATGCTGACCCAAAAGAAAACCTAAGTTTACATTGTCTAGTCACTTGTAGCTATGATTTATCACATAATCAACCTAATGGATATGGGTTTTTGTGAGGTGTGGTTAGTAATCCCAACTTCTTTACAATTGCTTCAGAAATTAAATTTACTTGTGAGCCACTATCAAACCAAGTATCAATATTATGATGCTTGGAAACAACTCGAATATGAAAAAGCCCATGTCTTTTCCTCTCATTTTCTTAATTATCAGTAGATTGTGTAGAATTACTAGTAGATGCTTCATAATTTTTACCTTTTATACCTGTGGCTGTGATTACTATTTCATCTCATGATTCTGACCCCAAATCCTTTTGAAAAGTTGCAACAATCTTCTTCTTCTTGCCCTTGAATTTCTTGGGTCTTAGATCCAGATGCAGGATCCAACTGTGTTCATCATCATGCCCATCCTTCTTATAGTGAGTGCATGAAGACTTGGTCTTTTGTACAGTATTGGCCTTCCTCTCTTTCCATTTCTCTTTTCTCTTTTCCTTGCTTTTGCTTGCAGTGGGTTTTGATGATCCCCCAACTCCTGGGTTCACATTCTTTCTTGTAGCCTCTAGATGTGTAGCTTGAACAGATACCTCATATATGCTAGTGGGATTAAACATGAGAATAGTGTGCCTTAAGTAGCTATGTAGACCACCTATATACTTCAGCAGAGTTTTAGGTGAGTCTAAAGAAATCCCTAGAATCAAAGCTCTTTTCCTAAATTCTTGAGTGTAACTTTTTACACTTTTCCCTTTTAATTGGTGAAGAGTTTGCCAGCTCATTATGGCTTGTTGCATATAGGCTAGTGGATAGAATTGCTTTTTAATTACAGAAACAAATTCACTCTAGACAGAAAGAATTTTACCATGTTTCTTCACGTTGGCTTTTGTCCTACCTTGCCACCATACCAAGGCAGTGCCTCCAAGGTGTAGGATGGCCAGCTGAATCTTACTCTTGTCTGAATTGATGCTCTGCACTCTGCAATAAACATCAATTTGTCTAATCCAATTATCCAGCTTCTCTGCATTCAACTCTCCATCATATATTGGTAAATCAAATTTAACATCTAATTTAATCAAAGATGTTTTCTTTTTGTTTTCAGGGCTACTAGGAGGTGTGGGAAGTTTTTCTTATTTCCCTTTGCCTTTAGAGTGGTCATGGAGGAGAGATTCTTCTACTTCTTTATCTTGTTTGGAGCTTGATGAATCTTTAGCTCTACCTTTCTTAAATTCTCTATACATTTCCTCCACCATGGCTTTCATGGTCAGGAAACCATCCATGAACTGGGAGTATGATTCCAATTTCAGGGTTAGCTTTAACCAACTCTCCTTCTCCTAATTTAAGCTTTGATCTAGTTAGCATTCAATAACAAAATCCAGCACAAGCTTGCCTAACCTTAGTAACCTAGAGCTATGATACCCCTTGATCTGGAATTTATCCAGGATAAAGAATTAAAGGTATTATAGACTCATGTGCATGGATGTGCCTATGTTACTTTATGCAATGGATCGATAAGATTGCAAAATACATAGATACCGAGGAAGTTAGAGAAAACATAACAGGAAAACATGCAATACAACAAGCTTAATAAGGAGTTCACCAAATACTCCTGGGATACGTCTCCTGGTCTAGCTTTCAGTGGTGGCCTCTCTATTATGTTTTCAAAGCAGAGTTTCTTTACAACAGTGAGTTCAATTTGAGTCTCACTCAATTTGAGTAGTATGAACCCAATCCGAAACTCATACATGACAGGCTTATGCCGAGGAGCTCACTTGAACCTCTCAAGCTTTCTCTGGAGTGCACAGACTCTTTGACTCTAGCTGGCTCTGTCAGGCTCGATGCTGCCTTTAGGTTAGCTCGGCTTCTTCTCTCTGTTCTCTGCTCTTAGATTTCTGCATCTAACTAACTCCTCTTTATGTGTCTATCCTCTGATTTTGTCAGTTTATGGCTTTAAAGCTAGCCTACTTTCTATCAGTTCGTTTCTGCTTCCCAACATTCTAGTTTTCCTGCCTCTATCCGTTCGAACTCCCCTGTTCTGTGTCATCATCACTGGGTAACGCTTCACAGGAAGGTGGCCACATATTCTACAATGGGTGAGTTTGTCAGGTTCCTTGGACGCATTTGAATGGTCGTTCTTTTTGTTTGCTCCAAGATGCCTGTGAAACATGAATATTCTACCAACTCATCATCCACATTGGACTTCAAATCCCATGTAATATTGATTTATCTTTGTCAAATCTAGTCATTTATCGGGACGCGCCTCCGCCGTTGATCTGGGTCCCCTAGATCCTACAACCATAATTCATATCGAGCGAGTAAGTAGGATGACGTTTACCCGTCCGATGTGAGGATATTTCTCTTTCTTCCACCGGACGCATGTCACTCAATATGTGGCATTAGGCGGGACTTGGTCGAAACTACTTTTCACCTTGAGGCCTTCTGATATCCTGTCAGTTTTGTGGAATCCATGGAACCGAATTAATTACTTTTCCACATTTCATAGCCATTTTAGGTCTGGGCACTTTGGGGCTTTCCTTTATTGAGGGGGACGCCCTGTGATACGTGATTAGTGCTTTAGTGCTAATTGGGTATTAGAAACCACCCCCATTTCATGAATTAGCCTCTGGTTTTACCAATTTGTGCCAGTGCATGTTAACATGGGCCAACAGTCTACGCGCTCGACCGAGGGTCTTCGTTGCTCTGCGCTGATCTCAATTTCAACTGTCACGAGGATTCCTTTTGATTGCATGATCTTTCTAAGACTTGAATCTGTTTGGCATAATTCGAACGAGTTTATGAAAACTTAGAGAGTGTTTAGGATCCAATTCAAATCGTCGCGCAGTAAAGAAATAGTATACTTGTAAATTATATTCAATCATGCATTAACCCTAGAAATGATACACCGAAATGTAGTAAAACTTCTCCTTATTGATTTTCCCAACAATTACGGACTCGACCTGCCCTGCGCATTGAGTTGCAGGGGTTCACGCACTCAGTTGCAGACTACTAGGCCTCTACGCACCCAATTACAGAGCCTTCTCCTACTCTACGACCCACAGACACACTTTACACTTCGACTCAATCACTTAGACTTCTCCTCTCATATCTCTTAGTTCCTCGTTATTTTCTACACTTAGAGCCTCACTCTATTTATACAATCCCATGGTCCACAAACCATGGGTAGGTCTATCCAGCCGACATTACATTACAAACTAGGGTGGACAACCCTATGACTCTATTATGACTTTGTGCTTCGCGCCCGCAATTCGCAGAGCTTTTACAAAATACTTTCTCAAAACTTGGGCTTTAAGCTCCAAAACATGCGTTGGGGGATTCCATGCCCAATAGGCCCCCAACACAAACATTGTGAATTGCTCTCGAGTCTCTTTATCAATCCGGAGATCTTTGCATGGAGTCCCTTCAACTGAACTTGAACTACAGCAAGGTCAGTAGCGCGCTGAGCTGCTACTTACTGGATTTGCTACATACATTGTTCTGAGACCTCTGTGTTGGGAGTGCTTCTCTGCATCAGTACGTGGATCCCCTGGATGTGTGTGAGCTTGCCTTCAATTTCTGTTGTGATGGTGAAGGCCTCGTTGATCCAAGGCTGAGCGTGCACCTTCATGACTGCTTCCTTGTGTCGTGCTGTGTGCACCTACTATTTCAGCGCTTTAGCTTGCTGCATCTATGTGACCCTCTAACTGATGACCACCATCTGCGCAGTTCCTTGGATGCTATCATACTACTGTTGGAGTTCTCACACCTCTATCTCTAAATGCTAGATGTTGGGGTCCTCCTTCAGAATTTTGAGGACCTCAAGTGATTCTTCCAACATACTAGTGCAGTCTCACATTGCACCGCCAATCTCGTCCACTCCCACTGTGATAGCACTAGCGCACTGTTCTCTTACTTTCGGAGGGGTGGATGGTTGTGCCTTTAACCATAGCTCGGAAATCTAAAGGTTCAACTTCAATTGAGCCTTTGTCATTTCCTCCCGCACCTCACGTACCCCTACTGCTAACCTGTGGATGCATGCCTCTGCTGTTATGTCCGCTATGATGGCCAACTTCGGGACGCTTTGGCAGGATTCGTCTATTACCTGTACCAACTTTTGATTCTGTGACACCAATTCATCGTGCTACAAGCTTAATTGTTCCATATTGATTTTCTGCTTGCTGAGAAATTGCCATGTGAAGATCTCCCTAGCTTGCAGCTCTGCATTTATCCCATCCTGCAAAACATATAAGGTCTCTCGTGGGAGTGCAACCATATTGATACTCAGACCCTTCAGTGTGCTCACTATAGGCTTGTCGGTCTCATTTATTGTCACAAGTGCCCCTTCCCACAACACTATGGTATTTGTCATCCACACACGCAACATCTGTTCTACTGGCATTGTTCCAACTGCAAGATTGGTCGAAAGGGTACCAACCTGAGGAGGGTGCACCTGTAATTCCTGCAATTGTGCTTTGAGGGCCCCCAACACAATCTCGTTCTCCTGCATGAAATCTTGCAAATCCTCAGAGGTGACATCATGCACTGTCTCGCCGATGTCATGTAGACCACCCTTAGTGATGGTGATTGGCTCAATAGACAGCTTCAATTACCTAGCCTTCTTAAGTAACCCTACCCATTCTGTTGGGTGATGGTGCTTCAACTGTGTTGACGTGGTTTGTGGGTCTGTGCCTCCCTCTTCTATCTCTGCTTCTTCTACTTCCTATCCCTGCGAAGGTGTCATTTGGCCCTCGCCTGTCTTCGTGGCTGCCTCATGTACTGCTATGGCCTTTTCCTGCTTAATTTCTTTCTATACAATGCTCCGTGCCACTCGCACTTCTACTGCCGATGCTGCCTCCCTTCTCTTTTCTACCAATTGTGCGATGCACAACTTGGCATCTTCCTTCTTCCTTCGTGCCGCTAAATTATCTATCTCCATGATGTCTCCACTATGCCACTCTGGCGGCCATGTCTCTAGGACATTAAAGATGACATTATCTGTGGCTACAAAGGGTAGCTTCCTCCATTGTTTATTTGGGTCCTTGCGCACTCTCATATAAATGTTATGCATGTCTGCTTTTAATTCCACAAAACTCTGCAGATTGTTGTAGAGAATGGGTGACAACCACGGGTTACAGTTGATCCCCATTCTAAGGTTCATCTCCATGAACACCTAGATTATTTTTCTATCATGGATCCTAGTGGCATCCTTTGTGGCACAAAGTGAAGAGTACTTCGTGGCCTCCGGTAAATCCCCATCAATTATGGGGAATTGACTATCCTTTGGCAATTCCCCAACCACGAGCACCATGGACAACAGAAGCCATGCATAGTGGAACATTTTTCCTTGTTCCTGGGCTTCACAGCAATTCTCCAAGAATTCCTTGTAGAGGAATGTGGACCAGTTAAACTGGACTCCCTCCGCGCACTGCTCATCCAGTGCAGCTACCGACATAGGCACTTTGTCCACACAACACTTCTGCATAACCTTCCCTGCCAAGATTTGGATCGCCATGCGTACTTCTTTTTCCTTGATGCTGGAGATGGAATAGCCCCTCTTCTTCTTTTCTAGCTTGTACTTTTTCTTCATGGCCTCTGTGACAGCCAAGTCACTGCTCTTCCCTCCTGATATGACAGCGGGGTCTTCTCCTTTGCATGGAAGCTGGGAAATGCGGTGAATCAAGTCTGCCATGATAGGGATGGGCTCCTCTAGCCAAAAACACCCATCACGCATCAGGAAGAGTAGCTGCCTGATGATGAAAATGGTTATTGGTGTGTGGTGGAAGTGCGGCACCCAGAGAAGATTCAGTAGCCCAACCTTTTCCACTCCACGCAACCACTTCCATGGCTCTAATTCTGTGAACTCCGCCGTGGTGTTCTGCTTGGGCTTCATGAGGTGCGGGGTCTCAAGGTGAGGGAGCTTCATGTGGTCAGTGAGATCCCAATCTTCGAATTTTAAGCTCGACACCCATCCCAAGTGCGTGCCCTGAAAGGTAATGTTGTTTGGGAGGAGCGGGGTTTGTAGCGAGCTCTTAGTCTCATCAAAGTCCTTGGGCACTTTAGCTTTTCCTTCCCATGGGGGGACATAGGCGGGCAACTTTGTTGGGTGGGGAGGGGTTTGCGTAGGCTTAGCTTCTGCCTCCATGCCTTCGTCCTCGTCTTCTGTGATGAGCAGGAGCAGGTCCTCCAGTTTTCTTCTTCTTCATTGGTTTTGATGGTGACAACTTTCCCCTTGTCCTCCATTGTCAACTTGGTGCGCAACGGGTTCTGCGAGGCACATGTACGCGGACCATTTCTTGTTTTTCCTTCTTGGGTCTTGGCATTCACGGTGATTTTGAGATTTCTGCCACAATCTCGGTGCCTTCTAGAGCATACCCCACAGTCAGGGCTTGTGCAGCCTCTTTGGCGGTCATTTTTATTATGTCCATAACGTCTATAGCTATTACCATTATGTTTTTCCAGGAATCTAACACTCTTGAACTCAGGGGCTCAATCAACGCTCGGCTCTGCTCAATGGCTCAATTCGCAAATGACCAAGTGTTGTTTGCTGGATAGCCCTTTGTAATTTATAGCACTTTTTGAATTTGAATTTGAGCGTTCCCCCTAAATCCGGTTCATTGATGCTCCCTTGGCAGCAAATTTTTCTAAATCTTGCCCAAATTGCATCTTAAATGCCTCCCGTTGACTCCATTTGGCCTCAAGTCAAGCATACCATTGTGAATAGTGACTTCAATAGTCACTTTTTGGCCAACCCGTGCAGTAGTGTTGCCCCCTGTGCGCGGTTGTAGACCTTGTGACTTTTTTTTTCTATGCGCAGCTCCAACATTGTGCAACTCCCCAGCAAAGTAGTTTATAGTCCAGCGCTTCCTTTCAACTGCGTGGAGCCCTAAGATTGTACTTCTCTTAGCTAGTCAGGTGGCAATGCCACCTAGGTATGGTTTCCTTCGGTCATCCATCATTCTCCCTGGGAAATACCCAACTTTCTCCATTACTAGTAGCGTCACGTACCTTATCATCTGTAGTGTGCCACCCTAGCTACTTTTCTTAGTAATATGCGGTCCAAGCCAAGCCATCAGATTGATCAATTCATGGCAATAGTCCTCAAACTTCTCAGCGTGATCATGCACACCATGTCTTATCATCCTGGCCTTTTTAGTGGGGAAATCTTCGTGTAACTAATTCTACCATCATTCTATCTCTTTGTCAGAATCTGATGTACAAGAGCTTTCACACTCCCATGACATTCGACCATCCATGGTTGGATTTACCCAGTCTTGCTCACACATAGTTACCTTGTAGATGTGGTCTAGATCGTCGTCGCTATCATAGTCATTCACTGGCTCTGTGTAGCACAATCCTTCCGGAGGGTCTAAGGGTACCATTACACGTAGTGACTTTTTCTCAAAAATCATCTTGCACTTCCTTAGATTTATCACTCCATTCATTTTAGTGGTCCAATCTATTCCCAGTAGCATGGGGTAGGGATTGTTGTCATCAACAATCTATATCACTTCGAAATCTGCTAGTGCGTGTGCTCCTTTGATATCAGCTGTGACTCCCTACAGTCTCCCATAGGTAGGATCTTTTGTTGGTTTGCCATCAGTAGTTGGATAGGAGACCATTGCAACACGACCTGCCCATGCGCTCCCAATTCTGTTTTGGCAGGATGCTCATGTTTGATCCTAGATCCAGAATCACTTGATCCATCTCATATTCCCCGATCTGCATGGTCAATCTCATCTCCCTTCCTGTTCGCGTCGTGTTCTTCCCGAGCTTCCAGAGTACACGCGGTTCTCCTGGCTCAGTCCTAGTGCATCTAGTTATGAGTTCTTGCTGTTACATGATCCAAAAATAAATTTTATCATACGTTATAAAATTAGAATAAAATAATTATTAATTTAAGATATTAAATTAATAATTATTATTCTAGAATGTTTAATTATTTAATGGAGACTTTTAGAATTAGCATATTGTTGTAACTAGATATGACTCTCCAAATGTGTCGTATCTTAGACTCTATTTTAGGAGATTAGTTAGCTAGTTGGTTTGAATAGCATTTATTGTAAATGGACACTTGTTATTTAATAAGTGATCCATAATTAGAGGTAGTTAGGACATGGAGCTTATAAATAGCTCATTGCAAGAGTGTTTGGTTGTTCGGGTGTAAACTCTTGCAAAATCAATTATGTAAATAGTTTTTTTTTTTTTTTTTATTTATTTTTTTAATAAAATTACGTGTCTGAGGACACTTCTGGCATTATTGTGGTATCAGAGCAACAGTAATGCTGCAGATGATTTGAGGAGGAAGTTCCAGGTCTATCAGATCGTGGAAAACTCAACTCCGTTGAAGTGATCAACAAAAGATTGGTATGAAATTTGCAAATTTTTTTTTATTGATTTTAGATCTACCAATTCTAAAATCATTTTTTAAAGCAGCAAATCCAAATCTGTGTGACTTTTTCAAATTGTTTGTGTGAATTAAAACAAAAAAAAAGGACAGCGCTATATATTTTAATGGTTTTTAAAATTCCTTTTAAAAACATTCAAATCGATCTTGCATTTTTATGAGAGTGGTTTACATCAATTTATGCTCAAATCCCTTGCATCGAGCATTCTGGCATCGATTTTACATGATTTATAAGTGATCTGGAAATTCACATTGACATGCTTACTCGAGGAAATGAGAGTAGCCTTCCCAACATCATTCACCAAATAGTGGAGAAAAGGCAAATGTTGAATATCTGCCAAGCTGAACCAATCTCTTGCCAAGTACTTGTTGTTTGACAGCCTGTCTTCATACGCATCCAATACTCTGCTTAAGTTTTCTGCGTTGCTTTCCACCACTGCTTCGTCATTGTTGCATCCCTTCAGGGGATTGATGATAATTTGGCTCACGAATGCATAATAGAGAGGATTGAAGTGATGAGACTCCACCTCGTACCACTGTTCAACCACTGCTTCCTCTTCCACCGTGCTTCCTAACATATTGGGACAGCCTTGTCCTTCATATATCTTTGCCAGATATATTATGATTGCTCTGGACTTAAATAAGGTGAGGCCTCCATCTTCAAGAGCTGGAAATAGTCCAAAAGGGTTGAGAGAGAGATATTGTGGTTTTTTATGATCGTCGGCCCTAGCGTTTACAGGGATGAGCTCGTACTCAGCCTACTTTTCATTCAAACACACCAGCACTCTGGCTATCCACGATGAGAAAGGAAGGCCGTGCACTTTAATCTTTGCCATTGATAAAAGACAGAACAATATTTTATTGGATATGTGAACAAGATGTTTTATACGCAGCTGACTTTTTGCACAAGGACAGATTGCACCGTGTTTTTTCCAAACTATTGTGCCCAGTTCTGTGTGTTTTTTTTTTCATTTTTGAGGACAGCGTGGAATAGTTCGATACAGGCTTGGTCGTTGGATTTGTAAGCATATAATGTGCTGAAACCAATTTGTTGCAATCAACATTTTTTTCCTCGCCTTGGATTTCAACTTCGATTTGAGCTTTGATTGCAGTAACTGCAGGTCACACCATTGGTCCTGATCTGCGCGTTAATGTGGATCTGTGTTTTTTTTTTGAAAGATGTTGTTGGAGTCATTCAAAATGTTAGCATAAAGCCTACCAGCAAGAAACTAGCATAAGCCAAAGTGAAGCGTGAACCAGCCTCCCAGCAGCAAGCCAGCATGCCAGCAATGAGAAATATTTTTTTTATTTTGTAATGTTAATGAAGTGATAAGTGGAGTTTTTTCTTTAATGGAGTGATAAGGTGTAATTATATTTTGAAATTTTGTATTTTAGTGGAGAAATAAGGTGCAATTGAAATTTGTAAATTTTTGGAGTAATAAGGGTATTATTTTTTTGTGGAGTAATAAGGAGTTTTTTGTTTTAGTGTGACTCAAAGTAATTTTACTTTGGGGGGCATAACTTTTTTTTTACTAGATTGTGCAAAAGCACCATTGTAAAAGTCAAATTTTGAAAGTTGCCTTGTAAAAAATTGAGAAATTGACTCGAGGCAAGTGCAAAGCTCAGTAAATTTTCTTCTGTTTTGACAACTATTCGAGGGTCAAGGCCAAGCCCCGATAGTTCGTTTTTTGCATCGTGTGTTGCTGTTGTATTGCGCATCTTGATTTTTTTTGGAGCTTGATTCGTGGTGTGAAGTCTTAACACTACAATGTCTAAGTTGATTAATTTGTTTTCTGATTCCGACAAACTTGAAGGCACAAAATCTTATAAAACATGGCATTGACTCATCGAAAGCACTCTCATTTACAATGAATTATGGCAGGGTATATGTGATGGAGATGTTAATCCGAATAAACCCACAGATGCAGCTGCACTAGAAAAATGGGAAGTCAAGAATGCTAAAGCCTTAGCTCTTATTAAATCTTCTGTGAATGATGAAATGTATGTGCATATAGAAAATGCTACAAATGCATGGTCTACTTTGAAAAATTTTAAAGACCTCTTTGAAACTCAGCCTGAATCAAAGAAAGTTGATCTACAATTAAAATTGTTGCAGTAAAAATTAACTGAAGGCAGTGATGTTCTTGAATATATCTCAAGACTTAAGAATATTAGGCAGGAAATTATTAACATTGGTTTTCCCGCAATTGATGATAGCTTTATGGTCACAATTGTAATTGTTGGACTTCCTTCTTCCTACATGAATTTTTTGGAAACTCTACAAGTAAATAAGAAATTAGAGAAACTAAAGTTTGATGAACTCTATGAAATGTTGACTCAACATGATAAAACTTTTGGGAAGAAGAAGAAAGTTGGTGAGGATGTTTTTCTCACAGAGGCCAGCACTAGTAAATCATCAGTAGATAGTTCTCGAGGCAGAGGCAGAGGCAATCAAAATCAAGCAGCACATAATGTACAAAGTCGAGGTCGAAGCCAAAGCAGAGGAAACAACTTTAACAAAGGAAACAATTCAGGAAGGAATAATTTTCAAGGTAGAGGAAACAACCAAGGAAAAGGCAATTTTCAAGGACAAGGAAACAATAATCAAGGTAGAGGACAATCTCAACATAGAAGTCAAAGCAGAGGTAGAGGACAATCTTCAGGAAGAGGAAGAGACTTAAGTCAAATTGTGTGAAGAAGATGTAACAAAGTTGGCAATTATGTTGAAGATTGTCGAACTTCACTTAATAAAATTCCCAAGTTTCAAGAGCATTCAGCGCAATTTGCAAATGATCATGATGATGATAACTCAGAATATGTTTTTACTTCCTCACCAACATCACAACTTTCATCCCATCTTAGAAGTGACTATGAAGACGCATGGATCTTGGATTCAGGGGCAACTCAGCACATGACTTGTTGACGTGATTTTTTTTGGAATTTTCAAGATTGCCAACTTAATTCCATTTTTTCTTGCTAATGATACAAAACATAATCCTTATGGAAAAGGAACAATTAAAGTTTTTTCTCCTTGGAATTGGAGAAAAACTGATTTCTAATGTATGGTATGTACCAAGTTTTAAGAAAAATTTTCTCTCTTTAGTCACGATTCAACAAGCAGGACATTAGGTGATTATGGAAGATGGTTTAGTCAAGATTAATTCAGTCAAACAGAACTTGAAAACAGTCATGACAGGTTATGAAGATGGAAAAATGTTACGGATGAAAGGGACAGTTATTCCAAGGCATTCTGATTTTGCATGGGTAGTGAGTACAGTTTTTTCACCTATAATACTATGGCATGTAAGATATGGACATTTAAATTTTGAAAGTCTTTCTCAATTTCAGAAACAAGGAATGGTTAAAGGACTTGCCACATTCAAAAGGGAAAATGCAAAATGTGAAGCTTGCATTTATGGCAAACAAAGTCAAGAAAGTTTTACAACAAGTTCATGGCGTGCAAACAGGTGGCTACAACTAGTGCACAGTGATGTTTGTGGACCACTACAAACTTCATTTGGTGGTTGCAAATATTTCTTACTATTCGTTGATGATTTCAGCAGAATGACTTGGGTTTACTTCTTGAAAAACAAGTCAAAAGCATTTGATAAGTTTAAAATTTTTTGCCAACTTGTTGAAAATGAAGTCAAAGAAAAGATAGGTACTCTCAGGATAGATAATGGGGGAGAATTCACTTCAAATGAATTCAAAAGTTATTGCAGTGAAAATGGCATAAGACGACATCTTACTAATGTTTACACTCCATAGCAAAATGGAGTAGTCGAAAGAATGAATCGCACCTTGTTAGGAATGGCGAGATCCATGTTAACTTTCAAGAGGTTAAGTCCAACATATTGGGCAGAAGCAATTCATACAACTGCCTACTTAAGAAACAGATCTCCAACTGCTTCTTTATATGGAATCACACCTTATGAAGCTTGGTTTGGTTTCAAACCTAGAGTTAAACATCTTAGAGTTTTTGGATCAGTATGTTATGCCTTAGTTCTGAAAGAAAAACGAACTAAGCTTGACTCAAGAAGTTTAAAATGCACAATGATTGACTATTCTGATGAGAAGAAAGGTTATTGTCTTTTGACCAATGGAAAATTTATTGTGAGTAGGGATGTCATTTTTGATGAAACAGAGACTAAAAGTGCTAAAGAAATTGAAAATCTTCTTCACAAGTTAGAAACTAAGGGAAGTAAAAGAAATGGAAAAATGCAGAATCAACCAACTTCACCAAATTGGTATGAACTTGATTTTCCTTCCTCTGAAGGTGAGTCATCCAGTCCATCTACATCAACAACATCAACTGGGTCTTCTAGTAGCTCATCCGCATCTCCAAGAAGTAGCAGTTCATCTGACAGTGATTCTCCACATTCTTCACCTGAACGACGAACATCAGTTTATATTAATCCTCTTTACAATGATGGAGACTTTGCAAAAGCGCAAACAAGTGAGTACCAACTACCAAAATGGTCAGTTCAACTTTTGAAAGGTGTAAAGCCTGATGAGAAAAATAAAATAGGCACCAGAAGGGCACATAGAAGTGAAGGCAATTTTGCCTTGATAGAAAATGATTTTACTGAACCTTCCACATACAAAGAAGCAGTAAAACATAAAGAATGGCAACAAGCTATGGTTGAAGAATATCAGGCAGTAATTGATAACAACACTTGGAAACTTGTTGATTTTCCAACAAATGTTAAACACATAGGATGCAAATGGGTTTACAGAATTAAGTATAACCAAAAGGGAGAACTTGAAAAGTATAAAGCACGACTTGTCGCAAAAGGTTTTGCGCAGCAAGAAGGCATTGATTATGAGGAAACTTTTGCTCCTATAGCTAAATAGAACACCATCCAATTCACACATGCATTGGCCACTCAGAAAGGATGGAAAGTTGATCAAATGGATGTGAAAATATGGCAGGTTTATCCTTTCCCTCGACAGTAGGTGCAACGGCCTTCTGTTTTGGGTTTCGCTGCTTTGTTGACTGTTCCTCAGAAGGAGCAGTCTTTTTATTATTCTTCTTTTTCTTACCACCAGTCTTTTGCATAGACTACACAAAGTTGATCGTGGTGGTAGGAAGAGTATTCAATTTGGTAGAGGGGTCCAATGCCATCTGGTCAATGTGACCACTGAGTTGTTTCACAATAGCCCCAGAGGCTGCGCCGACAATCCTGTCGGCGTGCGCTCCAAGGTGCTAAGGAGTGGAAACATTGGAGTTACGAGGGGCATTGAGGATTATGTCATAAAGAGTGCCAAACTGTGAATATCTAAATGTTGGGCACGACATATGGATTGGTAATCTATGACCGCACCACCTAAAGAGACATCTCTAGCGAGTTGCGAGAGTAAGGACTTGTAGAACCAGTCCATTAAGAGATAGTCTGGGAGGGGATCTTTGACTAACCTCCACCTACGTCTCCATTCATGTATATGATCGGAGATGTGGGTGGCGGTATCCTAACGTAATGAAGTGAGGAGCACTTTCCCAGTCTTATAGTAGATGGGTAGTTGAAAGTGCTTTAGTAATTCCATCGCTAAAGCGTTGAAGGAGTTTACCGACGCGTGTGGTAACTCAATGTACCATTTTTCTACGTTGCTAGTGAGGGTACAGGGAAAAATATGTAACCGGACACTATCATCCACCATAGAGTTTGAAACACACCAAAGATGGTAGGTGATGATATGGGTGCCTGAATCCTCCCCTTGCTTGCCATCGAACTTAGGGATGTCCATTGGTATCTTATGCAGGATCGACGACCATTGTAAGTTATGATAGATGGGGTCATTTTTTAGTTTGTATAAGTCAGGTATATCCAATGTTACCAAAAAGGTCAGATTGTGTTGTGCCCCTGACTTGAACCAAGGTGATAACATCTGATTTGAGGATCCTTGAGCTCTGCAATCATTTGACTCCCAATATTATACATGGGCTGCATGGTGTGGCAGTTGCTTTGAGGTATGGTGTTGTAGAGTGGATTTCCATGAGGATTTTGATACTAGGGTATAGAATTGCCCCCAGGATAAGTGGTGCCCCCTTGAATCATTTGAATTTGTGAGTAGGGTGCCCCCATGGATTGGTTGGGACCTCCTAGAGGATTCCCGCCCATCACAGAATTGACCATTTGGCCTTGATTGACATAAGGAATGCTCATGTCAATTAGCGACTGAACATGCATGCCATATAATAGAGGGGGAACATTTACGTGCCCTACTGGCATGTGCATATTGGGAATGCCCCCAGATATTTGAATTTGGGGCATCGAACTATACAATGGTGGCTGACCATATTATTGGTGGATGGGAACTGCACCTATATTTCTATATTGAGCATTATAGGGAGTGCTATATGTAGCACTTGTCGAAGGTATGTAGTTTGACACTATAGGGGTGGAACTTGGCATTGGCTTGGTTCCACTCGTAGAGGGTGTCATGTGAGTGATTGCACCTGGGACAAACGGGATAGCGGGCTTCACCATTACTAGTGTTGTGGTGACTGTTGACTAGGGAAGTGGGGAAGGACCAAAAGTGTCCCTAAAGTCCCACGACCCATTAGTCGTCGATGGGATAGATGGAAATGTTCCAACTACTAAAGCAGGAAGTACAGGTACAGCGGGATCCAAGATTGGGTCTGAAGAATTCATAAACAGAGGGTTTAAGGGATGACGGAATCCTTCAGTATAGGAATTCTCTGGAAAACTTGAATCATTGGTTGTCCAAACAAATCTTGAGTGAGATCTAGGAGAATGATTCCCCAAAGATGGGGAATCCAGTTCACTGGAGCTCGGCAGATCTTCCACAATGAGTGGAGGAAGTCCTAGAAATCGTCTAGATTGACGATGAGGGATGGATGTAGCCACGGTGACCGTTAATTTTTATCAATAAATTTTATCATGATATTTGTTAAAGTCTCAAAATGATAACACTCGGGTTCCTAAAAATATAAAAAAAAATACACTAAATTGATCAATCAACAAATAAAGAGAAATTACCCTGACTGATAAGCACCAATCGCTAGAGATGAAACCCATTATCTCAATGAATAACAGAGAAGGATGGGAAGATGTACGATTATGGTTACTCTAGAGCTTCGTCTAAACCTCAGATTGAGGGGCCAAGTACTCTCATGAAGATGAGCACCCTCCCAAAAACTGAAGACAGAGTAGATCCGTTTGTGTTAGGTACTAGGACAACCTGTCCCAGTCACCTTGTGTAAGTCCCTAAAAGTTTGGCCACTAAAGATACCTCAGATCACAGACACCACTGGAGAGGACATAGTCATAGATAGCACATTGTGTGGGCAGGATACCTGAGTCCCCGACTCAGCTCCGAAATCCTCTAAGGCATCCCTAATACACAGAATACCCAAAGGAGTTGTAATAGAAGGAGGGCTACCTTCAGTTACAGTCTGATGTTGTCTCGTATTTCGCTCTGCTTTTACTAGAGTGGTCCAAGTCACATGAGTGTAGAAGGAATTTTTCTCTCTTTTAATGACAATATTTTGGTTTTTGACCTTGGGAAATTTACTCACACTACTTAGCCCAAGCTCCTAGCCTGCACTAATGTTTGTTTGCTCAATAAAGAGTTACTGATTGTTTTTAGGTAAATTTTGTCTGTAGTTTATTATTGTCTTCAGTAGGGAAGCTGACGAATGAAATGTGATGAGATTCTTGACTCAATAAATCATGCACAAGACAATGCTTTAAAAAAAATTCAATTTGATGAAAACAAGTTGTATTCTACATATTCATATTTTTCACATATTCATATTCTTTCCATGCATCTTAGTCATTTAACGCATGCATAACCAAAAGACTTCTTTCCAATGTTTCTTAACAACTACTTGAAACCAAAATAGAGCACCTTTTAACCAGATAAACAGAAGGATGAATAAAAAATGTGCATCTTTCTTTCGTAAAAAATGATTTTAAGAAAGAAAAACAAAACTTATTTCCCAAAAAAAAACTTTTTAGGACACCAATTTTTCTAGCAAAATGCAGTTATAGATCTTATTTTAGTCCATGAGAAGGCTTCCTATCCCTTTTGGATTACACACACAGTTGGAAATCAAGTTATTGGGAGACTAACACTCTGTACAGTGGCTACAAAGAGTTAATAGGTCCACTAACGCTCCCTGTAAGCAAACACAATGCTTTATAAAGCTCTGTGTAGTCTGCTAACCTGTGTTAGTGTGGGAAATCAGTCAAAAAGAGGGCTTTCTAGATCAGATTTAGAGATGAATACTTGTAGGCAAGATGCAACAAGATATTTGGTGGGTTAGAATAGGATTGCAGAAGTATAGGGAGCTATTAGAAGGAGGAAAAAACTGAGAAATGTCTGGGCAAACCGGGAACTAGATGTATAGTCCCCAGGGGAGTCACTAAGTTTGCTATGGGGTAAAATGCACAATGTATGGAGAATGAAAATACCCTAAAAGGTCTTCCTAGGACCGTCGATAGATTGTAATATTATCTGCAACTATCAGAAAGTTACATTCATGTTCATAAACAATTACCAACTATAAAAGTATGAGAAGGATATTACCTCAAGCCTCCGTGTAGATTTGCTGGAGAGCACAAATGTAGCTAGGTGAAAATCCCCCGAGTTGGCTCCAGATCAAGTCCTACACAAAGAAGAGATGAGCGTAATCATAGCATACAACTCTGATAACTAATACATGAATACATAAAGAACATATAATTGCATATAACTAAGCTACTCATGCAAATAGGTATTGTACAAACAACGTAATGAATGATAGTACCAACACCATAGAGTAGACAACACAATTACAGTTCTGTATTAATATTGGAAGAGTGATTACAACCATCTGTTGCATCAACCTTCCTTTTCCCCTTCAACTTCTCTCTCTCTCCCTTCTTGCTCACTTCTTATGACTTGATACAATTCTCAACAGTAAAGTATGCTACCCTTTCAAATGATTTGACCCCTATCACAATAGCCCTAGCTTTGCTTATGTAGCAATTGAGTTAGGGTTTCCATGTTCCTCCTTGATTTCACTAGGGAAAAACCAATGAACTTGCCATGCTTTTCAGCTCTTTCCCATTTGTCTCCTTCTTTTGGATTAGAAATCCTCCAAATAGGTCGATTTTGGATGTTTCCTTGCTTTTCTTGAGTAATTTTAGGAACAAATATCTAGATATCTATGAGTCAATTCCTTCCTTTGACCCTTGGAACTTCACCAAGTTTCACTAACGATGTCCCCTTACTAGCAACTTGAGTTAGTAGGGTCACTAACACACCCTTAGGCTTGCAAACAAGCTTTATAAAGTAGGTTTTTAGTGTACAACCAGTGTTAGTGTGGAATCAAGGCCTGTAATTGTGGTCTTTGCTTCACCTATCATGTCTTTCCCCTCTGAGTTGATGAGGAGGTCAATTTGTTGTATAATAGCACCCTTTATTTAAAAGATATACTTAAGGCTTCCACTGGCAATCGCTGATGCGATAATGCTATCGGAAAGCGCAAATCGCAAGTTATCAAGGAAACATTCCAAGGGTCCATGTAAACCTCCTGATGCGATAATCTGATTGCAATCGGTCATCGTTGAAAACATGAAACACATAACGAATGCCCATTTGGAATCAGCCGATGTGATTTCATTATTGGAAAAGTGTAATTTTCAATAAAAGGTGAAATATGATTGTTAATTGAATGTTTGCGGGTCTAAAGCTTAAATCAATTATAAATGAAAAACAAACAATTCATTGATTTCCTACAGATTATCCCACCTCCCTATGACAACTCACTATGTATCGCAATCGGAGCTATATATATAAGTAAACAACTAAAACATAATGTTTGTGCCCCCCGATCTACGATATGCGATTTTCACTAATCGCTGATCAGGAAAGTCACGAGATTCACTTTAAAGAACTGTTACTAATATGAGTGATGCGACATATCATTATGGAATTTAAGTATCACAATTGATAGTTACAGAAATAATTAATAGAGCAGTTATGGTTGAATCCTTTGAGGATTTCATCCATGGTAACATTAGAGTTTGTATTGCTTATCACGCTTAAATTACCATTAATCTTTTATATTCTATGTTGGCTTTGAACATATTTTTCTCTGTTACAGCCTTCTGTTTCTTTTTGCAAAGCAAGCTTGAGATTATGAATCCATAAAAAATGACGAACAAATCAAAGAAACCAGAGGTCCCCATCATAGCCAAAGAGGAACCAGTTAAAAATGTCTTGATAGATGATACTACCTGCCTCGGTCTGGGCAAGGCTTCATGGGAAAGTATATACAATTTACTAGAAGCCGAGGATCCAGAAGAGATCGAAGAAGAACAGGGAATAGTAGATTCCACTAAGAAATCATATAGTACTCTTAATGATTTGGCTATCTCTTATCTTCACAGAATAGTAGCCCACACCAAAGTATTACCCTACAATGACTTACTCGGGTGGGTAATTGAAAGCATTAGCATAACAAACAGAACGTTCTTTAGGGCTAATGGAAGGATTTTTGGGTCGTTTAGAGTAGAAGATATCAAAAGGATGTACCATTTTCCTGAACCACAGAAGAAGTACAACAAAGCATTTTTGGAATCCTTCACCAAGGAAAATTCCATGGAGTTAGACCCTTTCAAACAGTGGAGGCATTACCCAAAAAAACACAAGCATGAATCATCGAGTGTACTCCATAGACTCATTAGCATCTCCTTACTGTTATGCTGGTGCTACGATATGCAGACTCTTTGGAGTCCATTATTTGGCTATTTTTTCTATAGAGATGGTACCTTTAACAGAGGCAACAATTAAATCTTATATCATGGATTGGGTGACCATTTTATCTGATGAAATGGGCAACCAAATCCTTGATTATAGGAAAAATAGGTTTGTGACTACCCGGGTAATACCCCCATTTTATATGAGTGCCTACATTTTGGACACTATCTGTTTCAATTCTGTTTACCCCATTTTAGGTTGGAAATGGACTCCGCAAGACCCGAACCCCATTCATATATATCATAAGGAATTCTGGAAAGCCCATTATAAAAATCAACTTTATAGAATCCTTCATGGTTTTGTCCTGCCCGTTCATTATGCTATATTCAATAGACTCACTCCTATGTTGTCCGATGAAGCCAGTGTCGACTTAACATCAATTGGTAGTTGGTTTGGTGAAGAGAAGTTCACGTACATCAGACTTTTTGGCAGCACTATTGACCCACATGTCCTCCCCTTGTACATCCCTAATAAATTATTTTCCAGAGAAATAACTTATCAGATAACAGTAGAAGGGATGTCAAGGAACTTAAAGGAGTCCAAAAAACAAATGTGGCCTTCATTCCCCCTCTGATATGGTACTTTCATGCTACATGACTTCAAGCATGCAAAGAAGGAAGCTAAGAAAATTAAAATGTTAAAGGTAGTAGTCATCCCAAAGAGGCAGTATGACCCAAAATCTGTTGCCTACAATTTCACTTCTCATGTCAAAATTACCAAGTTTGAACATGAGAAGGATAATTATGATGATTTGTTTGCCTCAGCGGAGTTATTTTCTCAAGTGAAACAACTGGAAAAAATGAAATTGGGAGCAGAGGGATTAGTGGAATTTTTGAAGTTTAGGACACAGAGATTGCAAACATTGCCTCTAGACTTGTTAAATACTACCTTTATGGTGCAACTAGAAGGCCACTGTGAAGGAAAAATTATGGAAAAGACTCCTGAAAAGGAAAGGACCCCAGAAAGAGAGCAGACAAAGGAAGGAACTAGTGAGACCCTTGATACGGATATGAATATTGATCCTGCTTTAATCAAGGAATGGGAGCAGTTTGACCTAATCATCAAAAACATGAATAAATCCTAAGAGCTCACTACACCAAAATTGCCTGCAGCACAAAAGCTTGAAGTTATTAGTGTTCCAATTGAAGGGACAAGATGTTAGAAAATTATATATTACAGAGCAATGGGACACATAAAACACTGTAGAAATATAAACACAGAAAATGCATAAAACAAGAGAGATATAGATATACGTAGTTCACCCAGTTTGGGCTACATCCACGGAGAAATAGATAAGCCCCTCTTTTATTATATTATCCAAAAAATTGAAGAGATACAACCTATAGCAGTTCCATTGTAACTCCCTCTTTGCTCTCAACTCCTCTCTTTTGGTCACTCAAAATATAGATACGCATAGACGCAATACAATTCCCTCATATATAGTGAGGGGTTGCCTTCTAGGGAAAAAAACCCTAAATTAAACATAACTTCTACCATCAGATCATCCACCTGAGGAACGGCCCAGATTGAATAGAAATTACTAGACTTTTACAAGGAAATTTTACATCTGTTTTTAGCTTCGGGGTGTACAATCTTCCTGGGGTATATATCTGGCTAAGACCTTTGAATATAGAAGATAATCAGGCTCCACACCCAACAATCTCCCACTTGGAGACTGATTATAGCAACTCCACCGCTGCTTCATTTTCTAGACAATAACTCCACTTTGGACCTGGTTGTTTCTCATCTTCTTCATCATACTTGAAGACCAATTGAGACTGATCAAATTCTCAGTTTCTCCCTGGTCACAATTTTTTTTAGCATATCTGCAGGATTCTGGCTAGTGTGTATCTTTTCCAGCTTCAACTATCTATCTTCCAATGTTGACCGTATGAAATGGTACTTAAGTTGTATATGCTTAGTCTTGGAATGAAATGCGGAGTGATTTGCAAGATGTATGGCACTCTGGCTGTCATTGTATAACCTGCCTAACTCCTGCTTCTTACCCAATTCATCTAGAAATCTTTGTAACCAAATCATTTCTTTACTAGCCTCTATAGCAGCAACATACTCTGCTTTTGTAGTTGAAAGTGCAACAACACTTTGGATTTTTGAAACCCAACTGACAGCTGTTCCACCTACAGTAAATACATATCCTGTAGTGCTCCTCCTGTTATCTCTATCACCTTCCATATCTACATTAACATATCCCTGTAGAGCAATGTTTGAACCACCAAAGCATAATGTTTGATTTGTGGCACCTCTCAAATACCTGATAATCCACTTCACTGCCATCCAATGTTCTTTTCCTGGATTGTTCATGTACCTTCTTACAACTCCCACTGCATGTACAATATCAGGCCTTGTGCTGACCATTGCATACAATAAGCTTCCAACTGCTGATGCATATGGAACTTTAGACATAAGAGCCATTTCTTCTTGAGTCTTGGGACATGCCTTCTTACTTAATTTGAAATGGCTAGCCAAAGGTATACTAACTGGTTTTGCATTATGCATATTAAACCTTTTCAACACCTTTTCTATGTACTCACTTTGAGATAATGTTAATTTGTGATTCTCCCTGTCTTTAGTTATTCTCGTACCAAGGATTTGTTTTGCAGCACCCAAATCCTTCATTGCAAATGAGTTTGCCAATTTCCCTTTGAGCACATTTATTTCCTGCATGTTAGAACCTACAACAAACATGTCATATACATACAATAACAATATAATATAGCTGCCATCATTTTTCTTTTTGAGATAAACACAATGATCAGAGTGATACCTAGTATAACCTTGTTCAGACATAAACTTGTCAAATTTTAGATACCACTGCGTTGGACCCCCTTTTAAGTCATACAAGCTCTTCTTCAACTTGCACACTAGTTTCTCCTTCCCTTTTACCTCATATCCTTATGGTTGTTGCATATATATCTCTTCCTCCTAGTCCCCATGGAGAAAGGTTGTCTTTACATCTAACTGCTCAAGATGCAAATCTTCAGCTACTACTAGACTTAGAATAGTTCTGATTGAAGTCATTTTCACAACAAGAGAAAATATCTCATCAAAGTTTATACCCTTTTTTTGTGCAAACCCTTTCACCACAAGTCTAGCTTTATACCTTTTCTACCTCCATCTTCTTCCTTCAACTTGTAAACCCATTTATCTGCAATGTTGTTTTACTTGCAAGCAACCTGACTAAGTCCCAAGTCTAGTTATGTGCTAAGATTCCATCTCTTCTTTCATGGCTTGCTCCCACTTCTTCCTAGTTTCTACCTACACTGCTTCTTCATAACATTCTGGTTCACCAGAATTAGTGAACAATACATACTATAATGAAGGACAATATCATTCACGGGGTCTACCTATCCTGGTAGATCTTCTAAAACCACTTTTAGGTGTTTCAAGTGCTTGTTTTTGTTGTGGTTGTTTTTCTGGCTGTTGATCATTATGATTTTCAAGCACCATCACTTTTCCTGTGATATCGTCAAGCACCATGTATTCTCTATTTTCTTTTTCCTGTTTCTTTTCCTATAATTGATCCTTATACAAAACCTTTTCATTAAATATTACATCTATACTCCTAATGATTTTGTGTATTTCATAATCATAAAAGTGATAACCAAAATCATTAACGCCATATCCAATAAAGGTACATTTCTTTGATTTTTCCTCAAGCTTTGTTCTATTTTCTTTATTAATGTGGACAAAGGCTTCACAACCAAAAGTCTTTAAAAAAGAGTAGTTTACCTTTTTACCCATCCATGCCTCCTCTGGAATACCACCATCCAAGGAAATTGAAGGCCCTCTATTTATTAGTTAAATAGCAGTATCTACAACATCTACCCAAAATTGTAACTGCAATCCTATATGATATCTCATACACCTTGCGCGCTCCATGATTGTCCTGTTCATCCTTTCTGACACACCATTTTCTTGTGGTGTTCCTGGAACTGTCTTCTCTCTGCGAATTCCATTCTTAGAATAGTACTTATCAAACTCTTTGCTACAATATTCACCTCCATTGTCTGATCTGAGACACTTAAACCTTTTTCCTGTCTCATTTTCCACCAAAGCTTTCTATTTCTTAAAAGTATCAAATACAACATATTTATTTCGAATACAATAAATCTAGGTTTTTCTGGTTGCATCATCAATAAATGTAACATAATAATGAGAGCCACCAAGAGATGATACCTGAGCAGGTCCCCATAAATCTGTATGCACAAGCTCTAATTTTTCGATTTTGTTTTCTTTCCCAACTCTAAGAAATCTGACTCTCTTATGTTTTCCATAAACATAATTTTCACAGAATTTTAAATCAACATGCTTCAAACCTGGTAACAAATTTCATGAGTGAAGAATCTGCATCCCCTTCTCACTCATGTGCTCAAGCCTATGATGCCACAATGCTGTATCTTCTCCTATAGAGGTTAAATCATTAATAGAATTAGAAATACCATTGCATAAATACAATGTACCAACCTTTCCTCCTTTCGCTATTACTAGGGATCCTTTAGTGACCTTCCAAATTTTATCTTTGAAAGTAGTTACACAACCTTCACCTCCCAACTACTCTGTTGAAATCAGATTTTTCTTCAGATCTGGAGCATGCCTTACCTCCTTCAATAGCCATTGATTTCCATTCTGCTATTTTATGAAAATTGTACCCATTCCAATGATTTTACAGGGTTTATCATCACCCAATCAAAACTATCCAAAATCTCCTTGAACATAATCATGAAAATGTTTCTTATCAGGTGTGGCATGGAATGAGGCCCCTGAGTCTACCTCCCAGGCATCAATAACATTTTCTAATGAAAGAATCAAAGCATCTTGCAACACATCACATGTTACATTCACTTCATGATTATTTTCTTGCCGCGCATCTCCTTCTTTTCCCTTCCGAGACTTGTAATCTTTCTTCAGGTGTCCTTTCTTCCTGCATTTCCAGCACACTATCCCCAATCTGGACTTGGATTTTCCTTTTCTTGACTTAGTATGATATCCTAGGCTCTTTCCTCTTTCCGTTTTTCCTCCCCTAGTCTCTGTAGTCAAAGCATTACCTGATGTCTCACCGGAGCTTTTCCGTCGCATTTCCTCGCTAAGGATTGCACTCACAACATCATCAAACTTTAAAGTACTAGATCCAAAGATAGAGTTACTAATCACCATAACTAAACCATTCCAACTTTCTGCCAATGAGCAGAGAAATAATAGAGCCCTAACTTCATCATCAAAAGTTACCCCTACAGAACGTAACCGACTTGTAACTATATTAAAATCATCTAAATGGTTTGCAACAAATCCACCTTCTGACATCTTCATATTAATTAAATGCTTCATAAGAAATACCTTATTTGAGGCCAAGGGTTTTTCATATAGTTTGGCCAATGTCGACATTAAACCCTCTGTTGTCATTTCCTTTGAAATATTAAATGCTACTGACACCGCTAGGCACAACCATATTGTTCCAAGTGCCTTTCTGTCGAGAATATTCCATTCTATGTCTGTCATACTCGTCGGCTTCTTTGTCTTTCCACTCAATGGTAGGTACAGATCTCTCTGATACAGATAATATTCCATCTACATCTCCCACTACTGGTAGTTTTGGCCGTTGAATTTTTCGACCCTAAACCTACCATCTTCTTCCATTGCTCCCACTTGAACCAGGAACCCTTCTCTCCTGTGAGTTTATCAGCTAAATAAACCTTCGGCTCTGATACCAATTGTTAAAAAGTTATATATTATAGAGAAATGGAACACACAAAATATTGCAGAAATATAAACACAGAAAATGCATAAAAGAAGAGAGACACAAATATATGTGGTTCACCCACTTTGGGCTACGTCCATGGAGAAATAGCTAGTCCTTCTTATATTATATTATCCAGCAAACTAAAGAGATACAACCTATAACAGATCCACTGTAACTCCCTCTTCGCTCTCAATCTCCTCTCTTTTGGTCACTTAGAATATAGATACGTATAGACGCAATACAATTCCCTCATATATATTGAGGGGTTGCCTTCTAGGAGAAAAAACCCCCAAATTAAACATAACTTCTACCGTCAGATCATCCGCCTAGTGAACGGCCCAAATTGACTAGAAATTACTAGACTTTTACAAGGCAATTTTACATCTGGTTTTAGCTTTGGGGGTGCTGCCCCCGAACCCCCTGTTGGGGGACTACTGGTCCCCGGACCCTCCAGCCGGGGGGGATCACCCCCCCCGAACCCCCATGGAGGGGACAAGCCCCCCCCGCACCCCCACCACATGGAGAGGTGTACAATCCTCTTGGGATATACATCTGGTTGAGACCTTTGAATATAGAAGATAATCAGACTCCATACCCAACACAAGCGCCCTACCCAGGTTTCAACGGATATAGAAATCATTCCCAAAAATCCTACAGAGGAGATTGTACTAAGAACATAATAAATACCACCCCTAGATGTATTCTATAGTTCGAAGCACAGGGTTGTGGATAAAAGGCAAAGAAAAAGAGAAAAATTGATCAAAGTCCTCTTCTAACTCCTCACGCAAAAATGATGAACGTGGTATGGAAAGCAGAAGTCAATCCCTTTGAGGATTTAACAAAGTTATCTCAGTATGCGAGAACTTACACAACAACGACAATGGACAAAGCCTCAGAGGTCAGCCATCTGATCAGGTAAAAGGATCAGAGGATCACTCAACTTGAGGTGCAATCGGCAGAATGACAACAAAGGCATACTCAGCTTGAATAACAGCTAGCAGAGCAGAGACAACAAAATGATCAACTAAGAGAGAAATTGAAACTAGAAAAGTAGAGGATTGACGAGCAGACTCTCCATAAACAACAAGAGTTGTCTCAAGAGTTAAGCAGGCTTCAAATGATAAGTGAGCAAGAAAAGAAGGCAAAGGAATATCAAATGGCACAAATGCAAGAACATATAGAAAGGTACAGGGGTTAACCACAAGTTAGTGAATTCAGAAAAGAAGCCTTGGAGATAACCAAAGCCTTGTCCCAACAGTTGAACATTCTTTTCCACAACATATTATTGGCCAACCCATTGTGCGATATCTCTCAATCACTAATTGAGAAGGTAGTGGACGCCAGACTGGAATTGGAAAAAACAGATGAAAGGATAACAAATTTTTTGTCTTGGCAAGATTCCATAGAAGGAATGGCTGCCAACTTACCAAAAATACAAGAATCTCACAAGGAAATCCTGTTTACGGAATGGGAGTCCCAGTTAATGAAATCTGAAAGAGCAACATCTAGATGTAGAGCTACATTGAACAATTTGATCGAATTAGTAAATAACAGTTTACATATGTCTAATTTGATCTCCAATTGCTCTCTACGTAAAGTCCTGAAAGCAAAGGCACTGGAACATCATTGGAAACAAGATCTGGTGAACAGAGAAAAATAGATCGGAGAAGTCCAAAACTTGGCATGGGAAACATTCTAGTATTTTATAGTCAAGTCACATAGCCAACAGATGACCATGAAATGCCTTTCTGACGCGGTCAACTGCATCATCCCCAAACTCTCTGATGCCACCTACACAGCTCAGCTACACTCCAGGATGAGTCAACCTCCACAAATCCTGCCAATGCTCACAATCTATCAGCTACAATCACAAGAAAAGAATTCGATTCAGTGAATTGTTCAACCACTATTGCACTACTATTTTTATAATTCATCCCAGATTTTCATGTCTACAGTTAGAACAAAACATAGTGATTTTTACTAATAGTTTTTATTTTTATTATTTAAGACCCTTTCATGTATTTAGAAAGGGTCCTCAATTTGTATTAAAACTTGACTTGGGAGTTGCACTTTTGTACTTCTAATATTTTTTTGTCAAAAGTGGACCACAGTTTTGCATTTTTGTGAAAGAAGCTTTTGCAAGACTCACACTTTTTCATCTTTTGAAGGTTTTCTCAAATAGGAAAGCTGAATCTGAGCGTTGTTTACATCGGGAGAATTCAAATTCATACGGTACTATTATCACTATTTTGGTCTTATTTCTCTATGTGAATGAACATCTCTTAGAACTTGCTATTATTGATATATGTATGTTTTTCAAACAATTCTTTAGCATATCATTTCTAAAGGTTTCAGAATTGTTATCATTTGGATATATATATGTCAGTGATATATATTGTGATGAATGAGATAATTTTTTTATAATTACTTTGTTTAACTTCTTAAACAAAGTAATCATTATATGAATGCATCTTTCTATTTTACGAATAAGCCATCTTTATGATTATTTGTCTAATAGAAATAATCAAAAATCATGTTGTTAACAGGATACTCAGGTTAGATTAGTTATATTTGTATATTTTTGAATTATAGGATAAAAAACTTATCACCTTCATTACACATTACAAAACAATCACCAATCAACTCATACATCACTAGAAAACTGGTCCCATTATATCTAGTTAGAGCCTCCACACCAAATGGAAAAGGAGTTGCACTAAAGTCCAGACCGGGTGGTTTTCCCCAATGTTGATACAGCGATTTTAGAGGCATGAACATTTTTTGCACTAGAAGGAGGGCATGAAATGTGAATGGCGAGAAAATCCAAATCCATAGCCCATTTTGAGAGTAAATCTCCCTTACTGTCTCCTCCAACTTCTCCCTCACATTCTAAATCTCCAATTTTCAAACGAGAAGTTAAAAAGACAACACCCACTACTGAAAACTTGAACATATTTGACAAGTCTTCCATTGAACCCCTTGAAGTTGAATCTCTAATTCATAAATTTCAAGGGTTTTCAATACCTCAAGAAAAGTCTGAGTTATCCCAAGGCAGTGTGACTTCACAATACATTCCTTCTCAACCTCTTACAAGATTACAGAGCGAAAAGCTTGGTATTGAACCAACATAATTTCCTTTGCCTAGTCGGAAAAGAGCTAGGAAGACACCTTTAGAGTCTGATAGTGAGACTCTTTCATCATCATCATCCATTTCATCCAATCCATTGCAAATTCAACCATCCACTACCCAACTTCATATAATAGTTCAACAAGGTATAGGTACTCCGACATCCCCTACCCAATCACTTGCAACTACATCCTCACTTTCCTTTGATGTTAGTGTGACAATGGCACAAAATCAACCACAACCGAGGCCATGGACAAATCTAGGGGTAGTCATAATGCCTGCACCTTTGAGTCAATTACCAGCCCACCCTTGAAAGTGGTTGCCAAAGTTTAATCTGGATATCAACATACTAGTAGAAGAACACATAAACAACTTTATGTTGTCAATAAACTTAAATTGAATGATAGAAGAGGATGTTGTTGTGAGGCTTTTCCCATACACTTTACAGGGAGCAGCTAGATCATGGTATTTTTCGTTACCACCAGGATCCATTAATAGTTGTAATGCTTTCCAAGGGTAGTTTTTGACTAAGTTCGGAGATGATAGGTCCACAACAACATTAATCATTGATCTCTCCAATATTAAAACTGAATCAAAAGAACCCATTAAAGATTTCAACTCGCGATTTAATAAGCTCTTAAATAAAATTCTTGCTATGTCTAAGCCCAGTGAAGAGGTCCGAAGCGAATGGTATATTTCTACTTTACCTTCAAATATAGCCATCTCCATTAACAGAGCTACAAAGCCAACTTTAGCAGAGAATATGAAAGAAGCGATTGTTGTTGAGAAACATATTATTGCATTAGAAAAGAAAACCGCTCTTGAGGAAAGAAAGTCCAAAAAAGTTACTTTTAAAGATGATTCGAAAAATAAAGCAGCTAAAGATCCATACAATATGGAGGGTTTGCAAAAAGTTTTGAAGACTATGTCCAATGAAATGGTAAAGATAAAGAAATATGGAGCTGAAACCTCCGCTAAAAAACCATTTAGGAATTTCAAAAGAGCTAAATCGAAACCACCTAATGCCATATCTAATGCAGAACAAGATCTAGATAATGATGAGGATGAAGACACAATCTTTTCATCTGAGGAAATAGAAGAAGATGAGATAGTTGAATGTCACGATATGTGGGACTTCATTTTTCCTAATTCTGATACTGAAAACGAACAGGAAGCTTTCCTAGTAAATACCAGAACTAAAATTTCTACAAAGCCTATTCAATCAATTCAAAAGAAGAAAAATGCAAGCCCTACTACCAAAGATAAGGCTCCCATGAAGAAATCTCCAGTGTTGCCAACTCAAAATCAGCCATCATCTTCCAATCCACCCTCATCATCTAAGACATTGGTAGTCTCTGACTCTATGGATAATAACATTATTGAAGACATGAAGAAGAGTAGAGAAAATATCTCTTTATTCGAGCTTAGCAAGCTCAAACATCAACATAAATTGTTGCTCAAAGAATTAAATGTAGTACCTTCTTCCCCTCTTCCAAATGCTGTATTATCCAAGGCAGCTAAAGGAACAGGTAAGCCACCATTAGATAAAGTAGATGCTATTGATGTTGTTTTGATTGGAGATAGATCTAATTCTTATACTCCTTCTGTCTTGACCTATGAGATATACAATAGAAATTTTCACAACTGCTTAATAGATTCATGGGCTTCATCAAACATAATGCTAGCCTCGGTTTTCCCAAAATTAAATATCGAGCCCCAAACATTTGCACTACACATTGTTCAATTAGATCGAACTAAGGTTCAAGTCTTAGGAGAGATTAATTTAGTCACCATTAGGTTATCAGCTGATCTGAGAGTAGTCCAAAAAATCGATATATTGATTGCTAACATCTCTGAGTTTTATGGGTTAATTTTAAGCAGGGATTGGTCTAAGAAACTCCATGGTTACATTTCTACTGATTAGTCTCATATGTGGCTTCCCTATAAAGGGAAAGCAAATCAAATTAAAATCGATTGAGAGAAGCACATGACCCATACTATAACGCATTTTGAGCAGGAAAATCAACCCATAGCTTTCAATAATAAAATTCTCGGAAATTACTCAGTCGAATCATTCTTTGGTAATTTTAATGCTCCATAATCACCTTTTTCTATTAATAGTTTCACGTCACAGATAGAAAATTTCTCGCATACAGATGCATCAAGGTGTGTTACTATAGCTGAAGAAATTGTAAATAAACCTGTAGATAAGCCTGTATTTTTGTATTTATATTTTTATGGATCAAAATCCAATTACGGTGCACGAGCAAGATGTATTTTAGTTAGTCCTAAAGGGGAAAAAACTATGCTATCATGCAGACTAGATTTTGAGTGTATAAATAATACTGTTGAATATGAGGCATTGACTCAAGGGCTTTATAAAGCGATAGGTCTAAAGATTCAATATTTAAAAGTATTTGGTGATTTTGAGATTGTCATCAAACAGGTAAGCAATACTATCCATTGCCTTTTAGGACATCTCAAGCATTATCAGTCCTTGGTTCAAGACCTCATATCTCATTTTCTAGCATTTGATATTTCTCCTATTCCCAGATCTCAGAATGCAGTACTTGATTCATTAGCCAATGTTGCTTCTAAGCTCCTTCCATCTGAGGATTACAGTCCTAATAGGTTTTCAGTCGAATAAATTTTTAGACCATCTATTCCAGACAATGTCACCAATTGGCGGGTATTTAATCATGACGAAGACATTTTGCATTTCTTAACTTCTGAGAAATCTTATGATGACTAGATTATTGATGAGAATGATCATGATATTCAAATAAAACAAAGACAGAATGAGAATTCCATACCTAAATCTGTGGTCAAACTTGAAGTTCTTTATGATATCAAGGATAGGTTTAAACAAGTCACTAATTCAAAACTTCAAAGTTCTACTTTGAGGTTTGAATTAATAAATCTTGGCACTAAGACCAAACCACAAAACATTAATTTAGGACTAGGGCTCACTTCAGAAGAAATTTTTTATTTTATCAGATTGTTGAACAAATATAAAAATGTTTTTTCTTGTAATTATGACGATCTAAAAACGTATGATACTTCTATCATACAACACATAATTCTAATGATTTCTGAGGAGAAACCTATGCAACAAAAATTGATGAAAATTCATCCAAATCTGGAGAGATAGATCAAAGCATAGTTGAATAAACTCTTGAAAGCTAAGATAATTTTCCTAGTTAGACATTCTAAATGGGTTTCTAACTTAGTACCTGTTAGGAAGAAGAACAGTGATATTAGGATTTGCATTGATTTCAGAAATCTCAATAAGGAATGCCAAAAAGATAATTTCACATTACCAACAATGGATCAGACACTTCATTTAGTTGCTGGCTCTGAATTAATGTCTTTTTTGGATGTTTTTTCTAGATATAACCAAATACTGATGCATCCAGATGATAGACTAGAAACTACATTCAGAACCAAATGGGGAACATATGCCTACCAGAAAATTCCTTTCAGTTTGATTAATACTGGAGCTACTTTCCAAAGAAAATGGATATAGCATTCAAGGGTTTGATTAATAGGTATTTGTTGTCTACCTAGATAACATAACTGTCTTCTCTAAGAAAAGAGCAAATCATCTACATGATTTGAAACAAATCTTTGAACATTGTAAAAGTTATCGGATTTCATTAAATCCCAAGAAATCATTCTTCGCTCTTGATGAAGGTAAAATCTTAGGGTTTATCATATCTAAAGATGGAATTTACATTGATCCAAAAAGGATCAAGGAGATTTTTGATATTCCTCTGCCACACAATAAAAAACCAATGCAATCATTTCTAGGTCAAATAAATTTTGTAAAAAGATTTGTTCCTGATTTTTCACAGATTGTTTTACCTTTACAGACCATGATTAAAAAAAAATCAGTTTTCAAATGGGGACATAACGAAAAATAAGCCTTTGATGCAATCAAATAGGCAATCATTAACGCTCCTGCATTAAATACTCCAATTTTTTCTAATCATTTTATTTTTTATACTTTAGCATCTGAAACATCTTATGCAGTTGCGTTAACACAGATCAATGATCAACAAGTTGAAGCACCCATATTCTTCTTCAGTTCTAATTTACAAGGTGCTGAACTTATTATTCCGAAGTAGAAAAACAAGCTTTCGCTGTGTTTAAATCTATTAAACACTTTAGGCCATTCCTCCTAAAAACTCATACAAAAGTAATAGTCCCATTCTCTGCAGTGAGACAATTGCTAGTCCAAAGGGAAGTACGAGAAAAGAGAACTAATTGAGTTATAGCATTACATGAATATGATTTAGATATTAAACAATGAAAATTGTAAGAGGTCAAGGTTTTTTCAAGTTATTAGTAGGAGCTTCTAACATTCCAAAACATGAAGATTCAGATAATGCTCTTCAAGTAAACGAGATAAGTATCATGAATTCTATGGTATTTTATTTAAAAAATGGATATGCTCCTCCTAGTCTCCCTTACAAAAACAAACATGCCTTAAAATTAAAAGCAAAACACTTTGAAATCATTGATGATGTGTTATTTAGAAGGAATTATGATTCGATTTTGTTAAGATGCCTTGAAAAAACTGAAGCACAGAAGGTGTTGCAAGAATTACATGATGGTCTAGCAGGTGGACATTTTGGAGGTGATACGACAGCTCACAATATAATACATGCTGGATATTATTGACCCACTTTATTTAAAGACGCCCATGGCTATGTAAGGAAATGAAAAATATGCCAAACTACCAGTGGAAGACAAAGGAAACCAACCTTTCCTTTATAACCAATCAACATTGAACAACCATTAGAACAATGGGGTCTGGATATCATAGGAGAGATTGTTCCACATTCTTCCAAGCAGCACAAATACATCCTTACAGCCATGGATTACTTCACGAAGTGGGTAGAAGCAATCCCTTTGAAGGTAGCCAATTCTAATGCAAGCATTGAATTCATTGATCAATTCATCATTACCAGGTTTGGCGTACCTAAAGTCCTCATTTTTGATAATGCATCTTATTTTTCTGGAATCACCATACTTGAATTTTCTCTTAAGAGGATTTAAATTAAAATATTATGGAAACTACTACCCTCAAGGTAATGGTTTGTCAGAATCAACCAATAAAAATCTTATTAAGATTATTAAGATAATTGTTGACCAGAATCAAAAGAATTGGCACAAGCCTTTGATATTTGCATTATCGACAGACCGCATAACTCAGAAGGCTTCAATAGGTACTTCTCCATTCAACTTAGTCTATGGGAAAGAAGTTGTAATACAAACAAACTTAGCACTCCCTTCTCTAGCCCTAATGCAAATTATTGAAGAAAATCCTTCGTCTTCTATTCAATTAAGATATGATCAAATCCTTAAATTGGAAGAGGAAAGGGAAAAATCCAAAATCACACATGCAAAACATCAATAGGTCATTAAATCTTCTTTTGATGCAAATTCTACCAGCCCAAAATTTTTACAAATCAGTGATCTTGTATTGAAATGGGACAAAGCGCACGAAGACAAAGGTAAACATACTAAATTTGAAAAGATGTGGCTTGGACCATTTCAAATCATTGAGAAGATAGGCTCATCAACATTCATATTGCAAGACCTATTAGGAAAGAGAGATTCTCTTCTTGTCAATGGGCTTATCTTGAAGAAATTCTTTACTTAAGGAGGTAACCCCTTCTTACTTGTAAATATTCATTATGTAACTTTGTTTATTTTAAATTTTTATTTGTAGAAAATAAGGTTTTAAATAGTCTTCCATTGACCTTTTACTATTGGAGACTTCTTTAAGGAAATATTGTTAATACTTACTTTCGATAGATGGAAACCTTTAAGGAAAAGACTGCAGTTTTAGAAAGTTAGATAAAACATAAAACTCTAAGAACCTTTTTTAGATTTGTAAAATCTTCACAAGCCTTGAAAATACTGTAAATCATTCCAAGCATTAAAGAGTCAAGAGAGGTTATTTTTAAAAACATAAATACTTTTCCAAACTTAGCATCTACAACTCTAAAATTTTCATCCATATACTATTAAGGAAAAAGTCATTCACCCCATCCACTAAGTTTATGATTTTTGTAGAGTGTAATTCCAAAATATGTCTTATATAAAAGATAAGGGGTCTCATCATGAGCCTGCTTACCATAATCATAGGGAACTAATTAAAATGACATTACCAATACTGCATAACAAAACAAGGTAATGGCTTATAATCATAAGACAAGGGGTCTCATCACGAGCTAGCTTGTTCAATTCAATTACAACTAGTGAATGACATTGTCAATAGCTAGCCACCAAACCAGGGTAATGGCTTTTTATCTTTTAAAGAAATTAAAAGAATAGAAAACACAAAAAGAAGAAATATGTGTATACATATCTTTTTGAATTTATCTTTCAAAATTTATACTCTTAGATGGATGGAACAATGAATGATTAAAGGGTTAAAAGGTAACCCTATCAAGACTATAAATGTATATTGGTAGCAGAGGCAGTACCTGTGACAATAGAGTAAACTTAAAAGCTAAGTTGGAGAAGCCCCCTACTTTATCTATACCAACCAATCAAATCTTGAATAAGCCCAGAATGTTTTTATGTTTAAGATTGGAAAAGGAATTACAAAAAATTGTCATTATATTCAGATTTAATTTTTATTTAACTAATCTTAGATTGTTTCCCTTATCCTCAATGGTTTCCAAATTAAGAATGTTATAGACATTACACAACTTTCTCAGAGATAACTATTTCTCCCAGTGAATCACTAATTGTTGTGCTATACAACAACCCTCCCCATTTCAAAATTTTCATCCAAAAATTTAACAAGAAATGGGTCCCCTTTTAGGAATTAGATAAAATCAATAATTCAATAACAATTGCAAACTTTGCAAAATCCATACAACACATGAAAATCTTTATGAAACGGTCTGATCCAATTTAAATATTAAACAATACCTTCTCATAAAACAAATATAAAGAAATGTGTCACACCCTTTGTTTAAACGATAGACTTAAGGCTTCCACTGGCAATCACAGATGCGATAACACTATTGGAAATCACAAATCGCAGGTTATCAAGGAAACATTCCAAGGGTCGATGTAAACCTCGTGATGCGATAATCCGATCGCAATCGACCATCACTGAAAACATGGAACACATAACGAATGCCCATTTGGAATCCATCGATGCGATTTCATTATTGGAAAAGTGTGCTTTTAAATAAAACGTGAAATATGATTGTTAATCGAATGTTTGTTGGTCTAAAGCTTAAATCAATTATAAATGAAAAACAAATGATTCATTGATTTCCTACAGATTATCCCGCCTCCCTATGACAACTCACTATTTATCGCAATCGGAACTATATAAGTAAACAACTAAAATATAATGTTTGTGCCCCCCGATCTGTGATATGCAATTCTCGCTAATCGCTGATTGGGAAAGTCACGAGATTCACTTTAAAGAACTATTACTAATATGAGTGATGTGACATATCATTATGGCATTTAAGTATCACAAGTAGTAGTTACGAAAATCATTAATAGATCATTTATGGTTGAATCCTTCGAGGATTTCATCCATGGTAACACTAGAGTTTGTATTGCTTATCACACTTAAATTACCATTAATCTTTTATATTCTACGTTGGCCTTGAACAAATTTTTCTCTGTTACGGTCTTCTGTTTCCTTTTGCAGAGCCAACTTGAGTTTATGAATCCATAAAAAATGACAAAGAAAACAAAGAAACCAAAGGCCCCCATCATAGCCAAAGAGGAACCAGTGAAAAAGGTCTTGATAGCTGATACTACCTGCCTCGATCTGGGGAAGACTTCATGGGAAAGTATAAACAATTTATTGGAAGCTGAGGATCTGGAAGAAATTGAAGAAGAACAGGGAACAATAGATTCCACTGACTAGTCAGAGAGTACTCTTAAGGATTTGGCTATCTCTTATCTTCACAAAATAGTAGCCCGCGCCAAAGTATTACCCTAAAATGACTTAGTCATGTGGGTAATTGCAAGTGTTAGCATAACAGACAGAATGTTCTTTACAGCTAATGGAAGGATTTTTGGGTCATTTAGAGCGGAAGATATCAAAAGGATGTACCATTTTCCTGAACCATAGAAGTAGTACAACAAAACATTTTTGGAATCCTTCACCAAGGAAAATGCCATGGAGTTAGACCCTATCAATCAGTGGAGGCATTAGTCAAACAAACACAAGCATCAATCATCGGGTATGTACTCCGTAGACTCATTAACATCTCCTTACTGTTATGCTGGTGATATGATATGCGGACTCTTTGGAGTCCAAGATTCGGCTAGGTTTTTTATAGAGATGGTACCATTAATGGAGGCAGTAGTTAAATCTTATATCATGGATTTGGCGACCATTTTTTCTGATAAAATGGCTAACCAAATCCTTGATTATAGGAAAAACAGGTTTGTGACTACCTAGGTAATACCCCCGTTTTATATGAGTGCCTACATTTTGGACACTATTTGTTTCAATTCTGATTACCCCATTTTAGGTTGGAAATGGACTCCACAAGACCCGAAACCCATTCATATCTATCATAAGGAATTGTGGAAAGCCCATTATAAAAATCATCTTTACAGAATCTGTCATGGTTTCATCCTGCCCATTCATTATACTATATTCAATAGACCTGCTCCTATGTTGTCCGATGAAGCCAATGTCGACGTAACATCAATTGGTAGTTGGTTTGGTGAAGATAAGTTCACCTACATCAAACTTTTTGGTAGCACTACTGACCCACATGTCCTCCCTTGATACATCCTTGATAAATTATTTTCCAGAGAAATAGCTTATCAGATAACAGTAGAAGGGATGTCAAGGAACTTAAAGGAGTCCAAGAAAAAAATGTGGCCTTCATTCCCCCTATGATATGGTACTTTCACACTACATGACTTAAAGCATACAGATAAGGAAGCTGACAAAATCAAAATGTTATAGTTAACAATCATCCCAAAGAGGCAATATGACTCAAAATCAGTTGCCTACAATTTCACTTCTCATGTCAAAATTGCCAAGTTTGAACATGAGAAGGATAATTATGATGATTTGTTTGCTTCAGCCGAGTTATTTTCTCAAGTGAAACAACTGGCAAAAATCAAATTGGGAGCAGAGGGATTAGAGGAATGTTTGAAGTTTAGGACACATAGATTGCAAACACTGCCTCTGGACTTGTTAAATACTACCTCTATGGTGCAACTAGAAGGCCACTGTGAAGGAAAAATTATGGAAAAGACCCCATAAAGGGAATAAACAAAGGAAGGAACTAGTGAGACCCTTGATAAGGGTATGAATATTGATCCTGCATTAATCAAGGAATGGGAGCAGTTTGACCTAATCATCCAAAACCCAGAATAAACCCCAAGAGCTCACTACACCAAAATTTCCTGTAGCACAAAAGAATGAAGTTATTAGTGTTATAATTGAAGGGACAAGTAGCCTACCCAGTTTTTAGCAGGATATAGAAATCATTCCTGAAAATCCTACAGAGGAGATTGTACTAAGAACAAAAGAAATACCACCCCTAGATGTATTTTATAGTCTGAAGCACAACGTTGTGGTTAACAGACAGACGAAAAAGAGGAAAATTGATCAAAGTCCTCTTCTAACTCCTCAGGAAGAAGTGATGAATGTGGTATGGAAAGCAAAATTCAATCCCTCTAAGGATTTAACAAAGTTATCTCAGTATTCAGGAGCTTACACAGTAGTGACAATAGACAAAGCCTCAGAGGTCAGCCATCTGATCAGGGAAAAGGATCAAAGGATCGCTCAACTTGAGGTGCAATCAGCAGAAGGACAACAAAGGCTTAGTCAGCTTGAACAACAACTAGTAGAGTAGAGACAGCAAAATGAGCAACTAAGAGAGCAGTTGAAACTGGAAAAATAGAGGATTGATGAGTAGACTCTCCATAAACAATAGGATTTGTCTCAAGAGTTAAGCAAGCTTCAGATGATAAGTAAGCAAGAAAAGAAGACAAAGTAAGATCAAATTGCACAAATGCAAGAACAGATAGAAAGGTACAAGGATTATCTAGAGGTTAGTGAATTCAAAAAAGAAGCCTTGGAGATAACAAAATCCTTGTCCCAACAGTTGAACATTCTTTGCCACAACATATCATTCGCCAACCCATTGTGTGATATCTCTGCATCACTAATTGAGAAGGCAGTGGATGCCAAACATGAATTGGAAAAAACAAATGAAAGGATAAAATTTTTTGTCTTAGCAAGATTCCATAGAAGGAATGGCTACCAACTTGCCAAAAATACAAGAATCATAGAAGGAAATCCTATTTTCAGAATGGAAGTCCCAGTTAATGAAATCCGGAAGAGAAACTTCTAAATGCAAAGATGCAATGAACGATTTGATCGAATTAGTAAATAACAGTTTACATATTTCTAATTTGATCTCCGATTGCTCTCTAGGTAAAGTACCAAAAGCAAAGGCACCGGATCATCATTGGAAACAGGATCTGGCAAACAGAGAAAAATAGATTGGAGAAGTCCAAAGCTTGACATGGGAAACATTCCGGTTTTTTCTAGTCAAGCCACATAGCCAACAAATGGCCATGAAATGCCTTTCTGACATGGCTAATTGCATGATCCCTGAACTCTCCGATGCAACCTACATACCCAGCAACACTCCAGGATGAGTCAACCTCCAAAAATCTAGACAATACTCGCAATCTATCAGCTACAGTCACAATAAAAGAAGACGATTCAGTGAATTAGTTCAACTGCTATTGCACTACTATTTTTATAATGAATCCCAGATTTTCATGTCTACAATTAGAACAACACATAGTGATTTTTATTGATAGTTAATTTTAATTTCTATTATTTAAGACCCTCTCATGTATTCAGAAAGGGTCCTCAATTTGTATTAAAACTTGACTTGGGAGTTGCACGTCTGTACTTCTAATATTTTTTTATCAAAAGTGGACCAAAGTTCTGCATTTTTGTGAAAGAAGCTTTTGCAAGACTTGCACTTTTGCATCTTTTGAAGGTTGTCTTAAATAGGAAAGTTGAATCTGAGTGTTTTTTATATGGGGAGAATTCAAATGCATACGGTACTATTATCACTTTTTTGTCTTATTTCTCTATGTGAATGAACATCTCTTAAAACTTGCTATTATTGATATATGTATGTTTTTCAAACAATTCTTTAGCATATCATTTCTGAAGGTTTTAGAATTGTTATCATTTGGATATATATATGTCAGTGATATATATTGTGATGAATGCGATAATGTTTTTATAATGACTTTGTTTAACTTCTTAAACAAAGTAATCAGTATATGAATGCATCTTTCTATTTTACAAATAAGCCATATTTATGATTATTTGTCTAATACAAATAATCAAAAATCGTTTTGTTAACAGGATACCTGGGTTAGATTAGTTATATTTGTATATTTTTGAATTATAGGATAAAACACTTATCACTTTCATTACACATTACAAAACAATCACCCATCAACTCATACATCACTGGGAAACTAGTCCCATTATATCGAGTCGGAGCCACCACACCAAACAGAAAAGGAGCTACACTAAGGTCTGGACTGGGTGTTTTTCCTCAATGTTGATACAATGATTTTAGAGGAATCAACAGGTGCTCATAATATGTTCCTCGACTAACTTCTTACAAGATTTTACTGTGTTATTGGTGTCTTGGGCCTTCCCTATCTCTTGTGTTTTCTCAGTATTCACCTGAGATTCTAAGCGAGAACTAGGTCTTTTGCTATTGACAGTCACACTGGGTGTAGGCTTGTCCTCGATTTTCAACAAGTGCATCAGGATTACTTCGAGCCTTTTGTTTCTGAACTCCCGAAAGTTCTCAAAATCTTCAGGACTCTAATTTTCCCTTTCCCATTCGAACAATTGTTTGAAGGATTCAGCTGACTATAACCGGTCTTCTAGATCATTAGCCTCATGGTTATATGGCTTGATCTTTACCAGAGTAGTGATGTTATAGGATATCTTGTCTGCATCAAATTGCCTTGACAACAAAGTATGAAGCTTGAGGCCTTCTAGGCTTACTGACTCCTTTAATGCATGATTAAAATTTGCTAAAGAAAAAGAACCACGCTCGATAGGAAAAGATGGCCATAATAACTTCTTGCTTTCTTTGAGAACTTTGGTCAGGCCATTACCTATAGCCTGGTGGACTATTTCTCTTGCTAACTATTTATCAGAAACATATAAGGGGAGGACATGTGGGTCTACTATGCTACCAAGAACCCTAATGTAGGTGAAACATTCTTCAACAAAATATTTGTCGATAGCCAGAAGGTTTGTAGCAGCTTCTTGGGAAAACTTGGGGGATTTCATTTTGAAAATTAATTGATGCAGCTGCAAAATAACAGCATGACATATTTTATAGAAATGGGGCATATAATAGGATTCCCAAATTTTCTTATGGCTGAGATGGATATGGTAGGGGTCCTGCAAGGTCCATTTCCAACCCATGATTGGAAATTTAGTGCAGAAATAAATGGCGTCCATAATGTAGGCACTAAAATAGAATGGAGGAAGGTTTTGTGTAGAGGATAATCTCTTTTGTTGATATTCGGTGATGATGGTGGCTAGGTTATCAGATAGGATGGTGGCCTAATTCATAATGTGAAAATTAACACAAGCATCCATCAGAGGAATCCATTCTATGTAAAACTTAGTGTTATTGGGTAACCCGTATAATCTACATAACATAGCAGCTGCATAGTTGTATGGATTTGCCAAAGAGGATATAGGATACATATCCAATTTTTAAAATTTGAATTGTTCTCAAGTACCATCCATCCCAGTATCATCTTGAAGGGTTCTTCATTTTTCTTTGTGAAGTTAGCCACGTAATTCTTATCATATATGTCTTGAGGGTGAGGAATATGGTAAATTTGCTTGACGTCTTTCTCTTTGAACGATCCCATGAGTTTCATTCTCGAATTCCTGAATTGCCTATCCTCGATGGTGAGGTTTTCCACCACCCACCTAATCATATCAGTGTATGGGAGGACCTTAGCTCTTGCTCCTATCCTATGAAGGAAAGAATAGGCAACATCCTTTGAATTGGAGTCTCAAAGGTCTTATTGAGTCAACTTTTGTTCTTGTGATAGTAATCTTGGGACGCTCATCCTCAAGCCTATTGTATAGGACCTCCCAATTTGTTGCTCCCCTGTCAGCGCTGTAGACCATATCAAAGAATATAGGATCCATTTTTGTAAGCTCAGACTCTGCAACACTTTGCTTCTTCTATTTCTGCATCACCTTCTGCAATGACATGTCTTTTGTAGCTTGCCTGAAATGGACGAGATATATCAGCGTAGACGATATCAAGAAATTAAGACTAAAAGCTCTTCTTAAATGACTTTCAATCGTGGGAAAGGTTCAAATGAGATATTCCGCATTAACTACCCATAACTTGGAAAATCATTACCTCTTCTTAGGTTGCTAGACATTTATTACCCTATCAAACCATTCATTATTATATTAAAACACAATTATTTCACATGCTTACTGCTTTATTCATGCATCGCAATCTTTAAAATGATTTAATATAGCGTCGAATGTTTATAAGGAAAAATGTGATTGCGATGGTTGCAATATATCATTTCAGGAATCATTAATGGATTTCATAGTGGGACGGCTTAATTACTTGCGATCCCTATGAAATGCAATTACGAAATCATAAGGTGTTTTGATCAGAATATCACAGTGGGAGGTTTTATCACTTATCGCAATTTCTTTAAGGTGTTTATGATCATCACATGGAAAAATGTGATTCACAATTTGCAATAAGGATCTTATCCTTGGGTTGTTTTCCAAGAGTTTTTAAGGGAATTTCTTAGAGTTAGGTTTTATTATTCTAAGACTAAATTTTTTAAAAAGGGTCCACATTTATATGTCTATATTAGCTATTACTATATATATAAATGGGGGAGTTGTTACATAGTACAACAAGTGCGATTCACTAGGGACAACCAATTATCTTAGATTAGTTTTCTGAAACTTCTAACACTTTCAAAGTAAGTAGAGTTATAGGGATAACAATTACACGAGTTATAAAGTAAACAAAATTTCTCTAGAATCATAATCACTTACTCAATCCATTCACTCAACTACTTTCTCTTGTATTGATAAAAATACAAATGCTTGCATCAGTCAATAATAAAATTTAAAGTGATATAGCAAGTGTCTTCTACATATTAGTTTTTGGTGTTTTACTCATTTATCACAGATAGAGCCTCTGCTGCCCAAAAGCATTCATAGCCTTGAATTGGTTATCTTTTAACCAACAATGATTCATTGTCCCATCTGAAGCAATTTTCAAAATTCAAAATGATATTCACTTGCTTTGAATCTCATTTGATCTTGTCCTTCTTCCTTTTTAATATAATATTTTCTTTTAGTTTTCTTAAAAGACATAGTCTAGGCTTGGTGACTGAATAATGACAATGCCATTCACTGGTTGTAACTAAACTGAACAAGCTAGCTCTTGATGAGACCTCTTGTCCTCTTAGTGGTGAGATCATTGGCTATTACTCTATTTTGATATGCAGTTTTGGTAATATCAATTTAATTATTTCCCTATGATCATGGTAAAGAAGCTCGTAATAAGACTTTTTATCTTCTAAGTTTTACATATTTTAGAATTACACTTTGAAAAAGGAAAATTTTATTAGATGGTGCAAATCATTGGCTCTTTTGAGAGTTTTGGATGATAATGAAATAGTTTTATGATACTTGTCTATAGAAAGTCCTTGCTAGGTTGAAGATTCTTTTCTTGACTCATAACAAAACATTCATACTTTATAAAGGCAAGAGTTTGTCCATAGAGTAAATTTTTTAAGCAAGATCAAGTTTTTCCAAGGAAATTAGTTTTACTTTTGGTACTCAAATGCCCTATTATTTCTTTAAGTTTTACCTACTTATAGAAGCGAAAAATTAGAAATATTCTCAAAGATTTTATTTTAAAAGCCAAAAGTAAATACTACTTAACCTTTATTTTCCTAATAATCTTAAAGGCGATATGATACAAAATTGGAATAGGCTATCTTCTAAGAAAAATATTTCTTCAAAATTTGCCCATTAATGGGCAAGGAATCCATCTTAGCTAACAAGTCTTGTAAAAGAAATGTTGATAGACCAATTTTCTCAACGATTTGAAAAGGGCCAAGCCATAATCTTTGGAATTTGGTATGTTTACCTCTTTCTTCATGTGCTTTGTCACATTTCAAAACCAAACCACCTACTTCAAAAGTTTTATGACTGGCAGAGGTTGTATCAAAAGAGGCTTTGGCTAATTGCTGATGATGGAAGTGGGTTGCTTTAGCCTTTTCTCATTCTTCTTCAAGCTTAAGAATCTGAAACTATCTGACCTCGAGAAAAGAGGAAGGGTTTTGATCGATGAATTGCACTAGGGCAAGAGATGTGATTGCTATGTTTGTGGGAAGAACAACTTATTTTCCATAAACTAAAGCAAAAGGAGAAGAACCAATGGAGGCGTTTTGTGTAATTTTGCCTGTCCAAAGAGAAAATGTCAATCCTTTGTGTGAATTCCTATGATTTTGGTCAATAGTCCTTTTGATAATTCTGATGAGGTTTTTGTTTGTTGATTCTACTAATCCATTACCTTGTTGATAATAGGTGGCTGAATATTTTAACTTAAAATCTCACTTTAGAGAAAATTCTACCATTGTATTTCTAGAAAAATAATATGCATTGTCAAACATTAAAGTTGAGGGTAAGCCAAACCAGGTAATTATGTACTGATCAATGAAGTATGTAATTCTTTCTGTATTAGCTATCTTTAGTGGGATATCTTCTATGCATTTTGTAAAATAATCAGTAGTTGTAAGGATGTATCTATTTTGTTTGGAAGAGTTAGGAACAATCTCACCAATTATGTCTAATCCCCATTGTTCGAATGGTTGTTGGACGTTTACTAGTTGCAAAGGGAAAGTTGGCTTCCTTTCTCTTCCGACTGTAGTTTGACAAGTTTTACACTTTCTTGCATATTCATGTGCATCTTTAAATATTTTTGGTGAATAATATCCTACATGTAGGATTTTGTGAGTTGTGTTATTTCCTCTTAAATGTCCTCGTACTGGTCCATCATGCAATTCCTGCATTACCTTTTCAGCTTCAAGTTTTTCTAGGCATCTTAATAATATTGAATCATATTTTTTCCTAAATAATACATCATTGACTAATTCATACTGATTTGATTTCAACCTTAAAACATGCTTTGTTTTATAATTAAGATGCATAGGAGCATACCCATTCTTCAAATAAAATTTCAAATCAGCATATTGTGATTGTGTATCATTGAGGATTATCTCTGATATTTGTACTTCATTACCTTGATCTTCTTCTGCTGATAAGTGGGAAGCTCCAGTTAACATCCTACAAAAACCTTGGCCACTAACAATTTTAGCTAGCCTTATTTCTACATCATATTCTTCAAGCACAGTAACCCAATTGACTCTTTTCTTCCCTACTTCTCTTTGGATTAATTATTTTCCTTATTGCGGGGTAAGGTACTACTATCTTTGTATGATTTTTTAGAAGAAAAGGTCTGAAATGTTTCAAGGTTTTAAAAACAGCAAATGCTTGTTTCTCAATAGTTGAATAATTCAATTGGGCACCTTGCAAGTTGGAACTAAAAGAGGAGATGGGTGCCTCCATATTTTTATCATTCAGTTGTGTTAAAACTACTTCATATGATGTGTTAGATGAGAAAGTATATAGTACAAAGGGTTTGAGAAAATCAGGAGCTATTAAAGAAGGAGCATTAATAATGGATTTTTTTATCAACTCAAATGACTCTCTTTCATCTTTTCTGCATTTGAAAACTATGTTTTTTCTTATCATTGCTTGGAGGGTAGGACGATCTGTGAAAAATATGGAAAAAGTATTTTTACAAAATTAATTTGGCCTAGGAATGATTGCATGGTCTTTTTGTTGTGGGAGAGAAATCTTTTCAATCTCTTGGACTCTATCAGGTTCAATGTAAATCCCTTTCTTGGAGGCTATAAGCCCAAGGAGTTTGCCTTCTAGTAAAGCAAAATAAGATCTTTTGAGATTTAAGGAAATGCCATATTTCTTGCATCTTTAAAAAATGTGGTTTAGATCATTTAAATGATTGTTTCTATCCTTAGAATAGACTTTAACGTCATCTAAGTAAATAACAATTGATTTTCTAATCATGCCTTTAAACGCAATATCCATAGCACGTTGAATTGGATCACCTACATTAATAAGTCCGAAAGGCTTCTTCTGATAGGCATATGTTCCCCACTTGGTCCTAAACATTGTCTTTAATTTTTCATCTGTATGTACAAGAATTTGATTATATCCTGAAAATCCATCTAGAAAAGGCATTAATTTGAAACCTGCAACTGATTGTAATATCTGCTCCATGGTAGGCAGAGGAAATTTATCCTTTTGACAAGCTTTATTCAGGTTTCTAAAATCAATACAAATCCTAATGTCACTGTTATTTTTCGTTATAGGGACCATATTTAATACCCACTTTAAGTGTTTAATTCAGATTTGATTTGACACTCAAGGCTTAGGTGAATTTTCTAAAGCTTCTGTTGAACTGGCTTTTCATTCGAAGTCATAGGTATGGTATGTTGAATTGTTGTTGGGTAGCAAATCCCCCCATATCATGTTTTTGGGGCTTAAAGCCCGAATTTTGGTCAATGTAATGTAAATAATCCGCAAAGTATGGGCGCAGAGTGCGAGAGTCTAGGGTTGTTCACCCTAAGGTAATGTAATTTAATTTAAAGTGTGTCAGCCTACCTATGGTCTACGGACCATGGGATTTCATAAATAGAGTGAGGCTCTAAGTGTAAAGACAGGTTTTTAGCAAGCAAGAAATAGATAGATGCGAAGGCATGGTTAGATGATAGAAGTGAATCTGAAGTGTATTTGGTCATAGTGGTAGGTAGAGGCTCTGCAGCTGAGTGCGTAGAGGCCTAAGAGAGTCTGCAGCTGAGTGCACATACCCCTACAGCTAAGTGTGCAGGGCAGAGTTGGGTCTGTACCAAAACTTGAGTATTAATAAAGATAAGATTGATTCAGAATATTGTGTGTCTGTTTGTAGATCAGTATTTCTATGTTCTGGTTATTTTTATACACTTATATGGTTTATGAGTACGCGCACTTATCTAAAAGTTGAATAAGTAATAAGAATATTGGGGCTACACAGACTAAGTTAAGCACTAATATAATAACACAGTAAGGATTGGATCAGAATAATATTGTATTCTCAAAGGTCTGCATGGGTTGCGAAGAATAGAAAGTTGCACGGAGCAGTGCAACCCATAGATTAGGATTGCAAACCTCCAGAACCTTCATCAAGACATCCCTAGGGTGCGGAAACCTGGTTCCAATACCCTCCCATACTACTTCGGGTGAGACCTCAGTCTGCGCTCTATGGACTGTTGCCGAAAGGGCCAGTAGTACCGGGATTTTCTTGGCTAAACTCGCTGCTGAACCTGGGTCAGGCCCCACGTAGCCAACAAATGGTTCTGTTGTTGGGACCAGGATCTGCCTAAGGGATGTCTGATGTTGTGCTACTGGAACCCAACAAAGAAGGAAATTGAAGAGTGGGTGGACAAGAAGATGCACGATTTCATGACATAGGAAAATAGAACTCTACAGGTATCTGAGAAAAGGTGGTTGGATCGCTACATGTATACGGAAATCCACGAGACATTCTTCGCATCCTTTCCTTCTAAACTATATGAATGGATCGCGAGGTTAGTCGGTAGCCAAGGAAGGTGTAGGTTTGACCAACGGATAGTGTGGACTCCGAAATTAGTGTGCAGACTAGAGGTATCAGGATACAAGATCGCGCGAGCTTAAGACCATTGGCGCAATCGGATAATTGGGGGATTTATCACCAAGTTTGCGATAAATAGGACCGTGAGCTATAGTGAAGTGGAATGATGTTTTTTCAAGGGACCACAAGGTAAGTATATTAAATTTTTCAATACCTGGATTAAGATGTTGTTATGTGAAAAGCGAGTTATGCGAATACATTAATGTTTGGAACGATGCGGAGTGGAAAGATCTACAATGGTAGCAGGGAATTAAGAAAAAGTCCCTTAATTTCACCTTCATGAGAGAGCAAGGAAGAGATCACTTGGGTCTCTTCGAGAAGTGTGGTCAGTTTGATATGGCAGTGCATTCTGTAGTTACCACCTCCACCCATGCCACCACCCACTTCACCTCCCTCATCTCCATCTCCCCCAACTCTTGCTAATTTTGGTTCATGGTAAGAGCAGTGTGGGAAGTGCAAGGGGTCACGGATGACAACATTAAGAAGGCTACATTGGTGAGCACACTACAGGATTGCACTTTGACATGGTATATCAAGAACTCTAATAACCACCCAACCATAGGGATAGGAGAGATCGAGAATGCATTGAACAGGGAATTTAGCCGGCCAAAATCAGAGACACAGTCAATCATCAGGTTTAAAGAGATCGTGATGCTTCCAGCTAAGACCCCCTGGGACCTGGATCAACGACTAAAAATCATGATCTACAAGGATAATATGACACTCATGCATGCACAACATCGTGCATGGTTTGTGGCATCTCTGACACCGCACTTGAGGACGGTGCTGTCAGAACAGAAGCTTTCAACCTAGGCCAAAGCATTGGAAATGGTGATGAGGTTACACGAGACCACGATACAAGATCCTGGGTTGGTTGTTCAACAAATCCATGAACAACTACAAAATCTCTTCTTGGAAATGTAGAGCTTGAAGCAGGATAGGGCACCATGGCCAAAGGTGTGCGAGGAAGTATGGTGCATAAAATGCAAAGGCCAAGTCCATGACAAGGATCACTATCTAGTATTCACAAACTACTTGGCAGGAGGGGGTCTAATGCCATTGAGACCAGAGGCACAGGCCGAGCTAAGTGTGACACCCACGCTATGGTGTACGATCTATCAGATAGGAGGAAAACACATAATGGATAATTGTCATTTGTTGCAGAAGTATACACAGACTCCACAGCAGTTGTTTTGTAATTTCTGCAGGTTAGTAGGTCACGACGAGTGCAATTATCGCAGTTACAAGTGAATGATGGACCAGATCCCAGCCTATAGAATGCAAATAGAAATGGGAGGCCTCGACCCAGCTACAGGGATGGTACACACTAGATTTCAGGGGTGAGGTCGAGGATGAGGAGGAATGGAACCAGGAAGGGCCTGTAGATAGTTAATTTGCTACAATTACAGAGGACTAGGGAACTACACTCGTGATTGTACCAACCCGACAAGAACATCTTGCTCATACTGTGCTCAGTTTGATCATGAAATTATAGATTGTCCTACGTTGATCACACAGATGCATGAGAAAGGGGTACTCCAGCCTCCTTCAACTCAAAATATCCAAATGATGAGGTCTAAACCACGCAAAGAAGACCCAAAGTTGAACATGATGCTCAAAAGAAGTGTGACCATAGGGGAAGATAAGGGGAAGCAACCCAAGGAAGATACATGGGTTCATAAGGCTCCCGCAAAGGAACCTAAGTTTGACTTAGAATGCGCAGAGGAAACGTTCATGGAAGCTAAGAAGAGCTTCAAAAAGGCCTCCACTTCAGGTAGTAAGGATCAACCAGAGGCAGGAATGGATCATTCCATGCTCACTACCTTTTTGGAGACATGCATGAAACTATTGCGCGACAATAAGGTGGTTAAGGGACTATAGGAGTTGATAACTAGGTGCATAGGGTCAGGGGAACTGCACATGGTCTGGAAACTGGGAAAGCACGCATTATGCACCGAGAGGGAAATGAGATTGACTGTGCAGATTGGTGAGTACGAAATGGATCAGGTCATCCTAGATCTGGGATTGAACGCAAATGTCTTACCGAAGCAAACATGGGAATGCATGGGTAGGCCCGTGTTGCAGTGGTCCCCTATTCAATTATGAATGGTGAACCAACAAAATATTTTTCACACAGGGAGGTTGCAAGTGGTAACAGTTGATATCGAAGGCACGAGAACACAGATGGACTTTGAGGTAATAGAGATTGTCGATGACAATAATCCTTATGCCGCATTATTAGGAATAGATTGGGCCAATGATATGAATGGAGTCATCAACCTGAAGAAGCAGAAGATGATATTCAAGAAAAAGTCCCTACGCGTAGTAGTCCCACTAGACCCAGCCGAAGGAGTGTGGTACACTAAACCAGTGCGTGATGATGAAAGTGATGATGAGATGGATTGTATTTACCAGATAACATCGTGAGACTAGGATCGGGTGAACCCGACTGCAGATGAGAGAATCTCTTGGGAGCGCAACAACTCTTGTACTTCGGATTCAAATGAAGAAGTAGAACACTAGTAGAACTGGTTGCACGAAGTGACAACGCTGAATTGCAACATGATGATTAGATCAATGTGCTACATGATGACAGAGGTAAGGGAACTACTAACATATGATGGAGTGACATTGGTGGATGAATTCCTGGACAAATTTGAAAGTGCAATACCGGAACAATAGTGGTACGTTGAACTGGAATGGGCACTGCGCCCAACACCTTCATGATGGTCAGGTACACATCAGGAGACCATTGTAAACTAGCATGAATGTAGAAGGTGGTTGTGCTTGCGGTTTGAAAGTCCCTAGCGTTGAACAAGAGCTGGGCAGCCAGGATGAAGGAGCTTGCAGGCCCACTTGTGTCAATCGATGCAGATGTGTGTCATGCAGTTCACACATGCACACCCCCAACTAAGGATCAAAAGTTGGAACCAGATGCAGTAGCAGGAAAAGCGATGCACACCACGAATATTCCAGGTCGAAGCATTCAAAAAGCTATGTAGAATCATGAACAGAGTTCACCAGGCAAGACGAATTTATTAGGACATATGCATACCAACAGTTTGATGGGCCTATGAGGCCATGAGAAAAACCTTGAGTGCAGAAATGACTCCAACACTGACAAAAAGAGAGAGACCATAAGTTCAGAGAAGAATACCCATACAACAGCTCCCATAGTTGGTATAGTATACGAGGATCTGGGTAAAGGAATTATGCTGTTACAGAAAGCCATTCGGTGAGGGAACTAGAAACTTTGCGAACTTAAAGAAGATCAAGTACGGTTAAGAAAAAAAAGCATGATATTGGACTAAGAAATCAACAAACTGGAAATTGAAGTCGCGCAAGCATGCTATGCTGAGAAACTAAGCATGATGGGACAAGGTATAGCCAGCCATACTACTGCATTAGAAGAATTTGTGGCCTTGCTACCATGGCTGCAACCGCACCTTACTAGACAAAGTAAACATGGGATCGCACCATACAAGGAAGAACGTGATGCATTGATGGACACGAAGGTAATTGGGGGGTTCCCGCAAACCAGGCTGGAAGGTAAATTGAAGCCTCGCACAGGTGGTGCAACCACCTGACTATCCATGGAGAGCACAGTCTCAGCACTCTTATTGGCATTATGACGTATGTGTTGTACTTGATGGCAACCCATTTGTAGCATAACAACTCACTTGTATATGGTAACTAGATGAATCTACAAAAGAGATATCAGATGTGACAGAATGTGATCAAATGTAGGACGGTTTCAGATGTGATGAAATGCAGGGAAACTTCAAGGAATCTGTTCAGAAGGAAACTCACTCAGATGAAAGATCACAATATACCAAGAAAACAACAAAGAATGATAGATCAGTCTTCACAGAATGAAGACAGAGAGGTATACGTAGGTTCACCATTGACCAAGCCGCATATACACGTAGGTTAATAGAACAAAGTTGTGTATAAGGTGCATATAATGTATACCTTGGAAAACTAAGTTTTGGTCTGAAGTATTTGGTCCATGGTGTTTTGTTCCATTGTATTGGTCCATGGTATTTGATCCAAGGTATTGACCCTAGGTATTTGATCCAAGGTATTGGTCCTAAGCGGTTGTGGTCCATGGTATTGAGAAAGGCCTAAAACTATAAAAGGAGGAGAAGATCATTAGGCCAAGGCACTCAAGCATTGAATATCTGATGAAGAGTGAGATCTAGTATGCAAGTTATTGGGTTATGGTTCATTGCTGGATCTGAACCAAGGACGAACCTTAGGAGTTGATGGAGGATAATATCTAATGATGGATTGAGATCTTAAGGCGTAAAGTGAACTATCATTATGTGTTTTTTCTCATGAATGTTCTAGATCTGAATACTGACGCATATATTATTCTATAAATGACATGATCTGGGTATAACTGAAGTATGGTATAGCTGAAGAATTATGAATTAATATTTGCAGATGTATACGTTGGTTGGCTTTAAGGAAATCACGTATACACACGAGTTGAGCACAAGAAAGTAGTGTATACCTTATAATCTATGTTTTAGTTATTGTTGTTTGTTGTCACAGTATTTTGGGTTCTGGCTTGGGTTCTGGTTACTATATTTTGGTGACAACATTCTGAAAGATCAGATTCATGTGTTTTCAAAGTAATTAATTAACCTGGTTGTGGTTGGTTCAATAGGATATTGGTTGATGCAGATATATTTGATGATTGAATGATGTTGTTGATGGATCCAGTCTGAAAATTTATGAAACATGGTCCCTGGAAGAAAGGAGAAGGTTGTTACCTTCTATAGGCTGGCACCTACGTACTAGTAAACATATCAGTGAGTACAAGAGCTAGAGGGTTGTAGCTCCCTTCCAGTAGAAGCTGGAGAAGGAGAGAAGCTTGTAGCCTTCTGCAGGTAGAAGCCTGCATACTGGTATCAGGTTGCACTAGTACAAAAAATTGTAAACAAAATTTTCTTATTATTAAAAGTAGATATAAAAAATTGCAGCAAGTGGCTTTCACCCACATTAGGTTTCCCTTATATTTGGTGTTTATGTGTGATGCTTTATTCTGCTCTTACTGCACTGTCTAATGAATTTGTTGATATACTGATTAAACTTCACTACAAGATAATTTGGGTAAATCAAAAGATCTCTGCATATATGCTAGTTTCATTAAGTATAGTTGCGTATACATGCTAGTTCACTGAGCTGAAGTAGCGTATACAGATAAGTTTTTGAAAATTAGATTATTGATCTAATAATACTTATTCACCCGCCCTCTCAGTATTATTTCCAGCAATTGGTATTGGAGCAAGCCCTTCAGAAGAAGCTTGATTGCTTGAAGGCAGATCCATCATCATGAGTAATCAAGAAAGAGGAGGATCCATCATACCGCCAATCTTCGATGGGAGAAACTTTGTTTATTTTAAGGTAAGAACCATAACCTATCTTCAATCTCTTGGAATAGATGTCTGGGAAATCATGGAAGGAGGATATACATTTCCATTAACAATTCCTACAGATACGGCAGGTAAAAAGCAATATGAAACCAATGCCAAGGCTGTCAATACATTATTAGGAAGTCTGTCACTACCAGAGTTTGTCAAAGTTATGTAGCTCAAATCAGCCAAAGAAATATGGGACAAAAACATTCTAAGATATGAAAGAGACTCTCAAGTAAAACGTGCTAAACTACAAGCTCTTAGAATTCAATATGAAACTCTCAAGATGCACAATGATGAAAGTATAGCTAGTTACTTCTTGCGTATAAATGAGGTTGTTAATTGCATGAAGAATTTGGGTGAAGAGATAAAGGAAGTTACCTTGGTTGAAAAAGTCTTAAGATCCTTGTCAGCTAAATTTGAATCAAAAGTATCTGCCATATAGAAAAGCAGGATCTACAGACTATTACTATGAGACAACTTCATGGAATCTTAACTGCCTTTAAGATGAGAAAAGGAGGTCCATAAGATATGAGAGAAGCCGCATTTAAAGCTTCAGCAAAAGGAAAATAAGAACTCAATGAATCAGGACATATTTCAAAAGGAGAAGAAGAAGCAAACTTTGTCAAGAACCTTCAACGGGGTTCCGGAAGATTCAGAGGTAAATTACCTTTTAAATGTTTTGCCTATGGTAGAGTCGGTCATTATGCTACGAAATTTCCTCATAAAGATAAATATGATATGTTAACACTCAGGTTGTTCCTTGCTTCCTAAAGGGAATACGGCCGAGGTAACCACTGACCAATCTTGTAGCTACAGGTCCTAGCCTACCTGCAACCAAAGAGAGCTCTCTCTTTATAGTTTAGCTTTATTTGATGAGTGTTTTAGGCTAGTTATGATGCACTGTTTGTTTTGAATTTGGTGGGTTGATGAATTCATATAGAACTGAGGTATAGATTTACAGGACAGTTTGTTCCATTGGGAAATAGAGTTGAGGTATTTTTGCTTTTGAAAGTGGATTTGTGAAAACAGAGTGTTGCTACAGAGCAAGTTAGGCATGTGTGAAACAATTTATCATATTTGTTGGTGAAATTGGGGATTTAGTGAGTGAAAGGCAGCTAAGAATCTTTCACTATGCTAATGAAAAAAACATGAAAGTATTGCTTAAGAGCAATTAATAATTCTTAAACAATATTTACCATGTTAGGATAAGTTTAGACATGAGAAATTAAGAATTCATATCCATGGCTAATCCAGCAGAAAACATATTTAGAAATAGAGATTGAGCATAGGGTGTTTGAAACAAATCCTAGGCTATTCTTTTTCTCTACTTACTAAGATTATGAAAACATATGAGTTATGGAATAAACAGGAAACACATACACTGGTAAGAGAAACTTATTGATTCAGCACATGACACATGAATTCTGCAACAAAAACAGAGCTTTACATATCCATCTTCAGACAACGTTGGAACTAGAAATCTCCATCAGCAATTTTGATTATCAAAAAGTCTTCAGTATACAACAGAGCTCTTCAGGAAGAATTGTATTACAACCGACCCTCAATGCGTTATCTGAGGGGATATATATACAAAAATAGGGTATAAAATATCTTAGTGGAAAGTTTATGGTGCAATAAATTGCACCACCAACTCTATTACAAAAAGTAAATGACAACATAAATATAGCTTTTAATGCTGAGGTAGCGGACATTCTTCTGTCAGACAAATTTGACTTTATGGCTCTGGAAAGTAGGCTGTAGCAGTGCTTTTAATCCTGCGTTAACTTTAGGCCTGCTATTTGGGTGGATTGCTGAGTCATCTGTATGCTGCTTGCTGTACTTGTATGTTGATATGCCTGCTGACCTATTTGCTGACCTGTATGCTGATCTTTCTCCAAAAAAGGAAAAAAGCAAAGTGGAATTATCTAGGCAAAATCTCCAACATTGCTTGCCACCAATCCGCTGGGGGTAGCTGATGTCTCCTTATTTTAACCACTGTCTCATCTACCTCTGTATGTCTATAAAAGTTAGGAGGGACTTCGAACAGATGATTTATTTCATGTTCAATAAAGAACAGATTCTCCAGTTTGTCATAGAGGGATTGCCCAGAGGGAGGCCCTGCTTCTTCCATGGAGCTGCTAGATGCTGTGATCCGGTTTTCAACATAATTGTTGATCCTTGTCATATACTAATTATATGACAGCAGCTGTCATGTGCCAGTCACTAGGCTTGGCAGTCCTTTGTCCTGTAAAATAGCCATTTTAGCTCTGAATTCATCTATCTCAACCTTCATCTCCTGACATTTCCTCTCCAGTGTCTGAGTAAAATTCCTTAATGTTAGTACCTTCTTGGCTGTGAGGATTGTATCTGTTCTGCTGGCTATTTGTAGAGCAGCCAATTCTTCTCTAGTGAGGTTATTGAGAAAATGAATCATTTTGGTGGCCTGCTCAGACATTATTCCCAGGGCTTTCCTGGCCCTCTGAATCTCTACATGAAATATCTCTATTAGCTCCACTTGTTCAAACATTGCTTGAATGGACCTCCATTGGTCCTGTATAGATTAGCCAATTTTGGCCCAAATAATCTTTTTTATTTCTGCTAGGGTCTTACCTAGCATCAACTCTTTCTCTAGAGTTTTTAATTTGTCCTCCAAGGCCTTTATTTCTCTTTGCTTTTCTGCGACTGTCATCTTTGATTTGTCATAACTGGCCTCCAGCTTGGCCAATTTTTCCTTGGCAATATTTATTTCAGTGACTTGATTTTCCAGCTCTTTAACAACCTTCATCAATTCCTCCATGCCCATGCTAGATTCTGCTGCTACTGTTGCTTCTACTGTTGCTCCAGTTGTTGATGTAGCTGTAGTAGGTGTTGGAGCAGTAGGAGGGGCTGCTGTTGCTTGTGTTGGAGGGGCAGGTTCAAGGTTTGTTGAAGTTTGAGGGGGCTGGGAGGCTGATTCCCCTTGCTTGTCCTGTAGAGCTTTCTCTAGCTCTACCTCCATTTGTAGTATCCTTTGGTTCATGACTAGGAGCAGCTCCATAGCATTATCCACCTGTTTTTCTTATGCAAGCTCTGCTGTGTCAGGATGGATGGTAGGAGGCAATTTTTCCTGTTTCCTCAATGCAGCTATATCATCCTCGTTTTTCTTCATAAGGGCTCTAACACCCTTTGGGTCTTTTGGGTCATGTCCCAAATCAATAATTATGTCCTCCAAAGTCTTTATTCTGTTGTCTTCCGCGGAGGAGGACAACCTCTCCAAATCAAGCTGTCTGTTTGTGTGCTTTAGGGATTCTTTTAGCTGATGGGCCAGCATTGCCCTGTCAGCAAGTGTTGCATACACTATCTCCCCAGTCTGTTTGTGCAGCTCAATTTGATCCATGGGGTGTATGTCTTTAGCAAAGACCTCTAGATTTGTCTTGTAATAATCTGCTGTGGTCTTTGGATGTGGGACTTTGGGCTTTAGATGAGTGAAGATCATCTTTTCTTCCTTTAGATCAAAGGAAGCCATCAATCTTTGCTTTTTGGTTGGGGTTGTATTCAGGAATTGCTCATAGAGCTGCACCCTTAGCAACTCATTTTGTGCCCTGATCTCTTTGAATCCCTCTTTAACTGTAGCTGGCTTTTTGCCTTGTTTTCTGGAGGAGGACACCTCCATAGTATATTGTTGAGCCTGTTCTAGCTTAAATGAGCTAGTGGTCATCTGTTGGCTCGTTTTTTTTCTTTACTTTGGCTTTCTGCCAGCTCTTCACTTATGTCTCCTTCTTCTGCTTCAGGGTCTACCCTCGGCCTCTTGGCCTCTGGTTGCTGTGATGACCCTGTTGGAGGTGTGATTTCTTCTCTGTCTCTCTTTTTCCCTCTCTCGTCATTGAGAAGAGTCTGCAAAACTAGGTTTTGAATTTGTTCAGTTTGCTGGAGAGGGGCCTGTCCTGATTGTTGGTCCTTTGAAGTACTAGGCTGCCCTGTTTCTACCTCTTGTTGTTCATCCATCTTTTCCTTTCCTTTTGTTGTGGTTGTTGTTGCTGGAGCTTGCTGGATGTCCTGTGTAGCTGGGGCAGTAGAGGTGCCTTCTCCTGCTTGGACTGGTTGCTTGAACAAGACCTGTTGACAAGAGTCTAAGTCAAGAGTTTTTTCCAAGTCCTTTACATTCTGCTCCATTATTTCTTCCTGAGTCAATTCCTCTACTATTGATTCAGGCACCCATTCATCTTGATTAGAAAATTGTTGTACTTGAGGGAGTGGGCAATGCTTATAGGCTAGCAGCCTATATTTAACCCTCCTGGCACTGATGAAACCTTCAGGGTCATAAGGGACCCACCAGAAGCTTCTCTTGAGTTTGAGTTGTTGTCCTAGTGTTTGGTCAGCTTCTTGCCAACCATCTTTTTTGTTCATGGTAAATGGGCCTAGGTGGTCCCTGAACTTCAGGTTGGATTTCTTCTTGGCACTATGAAAGTGTGTTAGATTAGAGTTTATAAGTTGTCTATAGTACTCCAGGGAAAATAGCCTCATAGGGACATACTTTGGGAGCCTGTAGGGACAGAGCTCACAGCCATAAATTCTGATGACAGTGTGGTTTTGGTATAAGTACCAATCACCAATTTTGTAGTTTCTGGATAGCTGCAAGATTTTCTGCATATCCTTGGACAATCTGATAGGAGCAGTCCTTTTTGAAAGGCATGTGAATGGATACACAAACTGATCAATGAATTCACAATATGAGTAGGGGGAATTCGGGACTTGGTGGAAGACTGAAGACTAGAAGATCACAGACCTTCTCTCACCCTGTGAGTCCAGTTTCCTGATTGAGCACTGGAAGCAATCTGTCTGGTAGTATAAGAATAAGTGATAGATGTATGAGGAATATTTGAATATTGCCTCTCTGTCCAGCCTTGTTAATTGATCATGTATCTTATTGGCAATGTACTTGGCATAATTGTATTTCATAGCAGGGGGCTTCATAAGGTTGTATGTAGAGAGCATGACCAGCACAGTTAGATCAACATGCTTGTTTGTGGTGAACCCCAACACAGAGGTCAACATATCCACCAATAGCTTGCCAACCTCATTGAAATCTGCATAGGAGAAAGGAGGTGGCCCAGAAGGTTGGCAGTCTGCCTTCATGAATTTCCTGGCTATAGCAGCAATGTCTGCACTAGAAAGTCTGGAGCCCTCATCTAACAAATAGTTCATGGAGAAGGGGTATAGCAACTGGGTCTGCTTGTAGTTGAGCATCTGGTTGATGGAATCTGGAGTTATATAGAAGAGGATGCTCCCAGATGGAGATTTCACAGGCCTGAGTTTCTGGTCATAGTTCTCTGCACATAGGTGGATGATCTCAGGGAAAATGTTCACAGGAGGCAGGAAGTAGGTGGTAGATTAGATTGCCAGACCCCATACGGTCACTATTGTCAGTGGAGTGACTGTTTCTTAATTGGCAATATGTTTGCAAGTGGTTTCTCTCTGCCACAAAGTCTGTGATGAGGGCATCACTATCCACCAGTGGTGTAGCTCCTAGCTCTCTGTTAGGTGGATTTATAGGCAATACATCCAAAGCAGCTGGAGTGGCCATTGTCTTGCTTTTGCTGGTGGTTTACTGTAATTTAAGCTTGATGTGAATGCTGAGGAATGGCTTACTGCTCTCTTTTTGCAGTGAGCAGTTTGGCAGTGAAAGGAGGCTATCACAGGCTTAATGAATCTGTGGGGCACTCTATTTTGAGGAACCATAGTGTTTTTGAGCTGGTTATTTGCAGAGAGTTCCTTTAGCAGGGGTGGGGGAACTTTGTCAATTCAGTCTTCTAGCTGGTGGCTCGGCTTTTTTAGTTTCTTCTTGTGAAAAAATGGTAAATTTCACCGAGGATCACAGGTTTCCTTGAGACTTCTGTCGTGCAGGGATTTCAGAGGTTTTTTAGGTAGATTTTTAGAGGTGAATTGCAACAATGTGGGTCCTTTAACTGAGTTGTTTAAGCAGGAAAACAGGATTACACGGAGAACAGTGGACAAGAGAGGGTGCCTGCGGCAAAATACCTGGTTTTAATGGCGTACGAGGCATTTGCACCGGTCGAATTGGCTAAATTGCAGGTAGTTGGGTTGACAATGGAGGCGGCAACAACTTTGGTGGATAGCTTTTGCTTTTTGACCGTTGGAGGCTGAATTTCGCTTTCAGAGGAGCTCCAGGCGTCGTAGAAAATAATGCGAAATAACGCTTTTTTGACGCCTTTTTATGCATTTTTGGCATATTGGCGCCTTTTTGTGATGACATCATGCTGACGTCATCATGGGCCCAGGTACGGATAGGTGACGTGGCAGGTGACGTGGGTGCCCAGGTGGCATTGACACGGTGGCAGGGTGGACAGGGCGACGTGGGGGCCAGGGGTGACGTGGAGGCCTGGTGGCGGCAAAGTGGGGTGACGTCACGCTGACGGGGGCATGACATCAGCGTGGGAGGAAAGTGGTAAGTGGTTTCCCCGGAGGGGTCCTTGGCAGTAAGCTGTTTGGAGGGGGGGGGGGGGGGGGGG
>APFE031239063.1:176463-207051 GCA_000404065.3 Pinus taeda
CGAAATACTGCTCCATTTGGGCTATCCATGCGGACGGGTTAGAACCGTCAAATTTCTGCATATCCAACTTGGGAGGTCCCTGATTGAGTGGGAGATTTCTGTTGGGTGGTGGATGGGTGCACCATGCGTGAAAAGAGTGGCTAGACTCACCCTCATGGTCATTATAGGGGTCCTCGAGAGCTTGCTCCTTGCCCTTATCGAGTGCTTGCAATATTTTGTCAAACTTAGTGTTGAGCTCGTTCATATTTGTTTCCAGATTGTCTAGTCTTTCATTAGCCATTGCTTGAGCTCTAGTTGCTACCATACACCAACTTGCTGAAAAATTGGGACCGCAATTTTTTTATTTTTTTTTGTGCAGAAATTGAATGGTACCACCTTGCTCAACTCGTTGTCCTAATGCTGATGGGCTAGATCACAAATAAGTGCTTCAGAAGATCTCAGACTCGTTTTTTTTTTTTTTGAAAACTCCTAATAGAGTTTTACTCCTTCTTGAGCAATACTGTAGTCGTCAAATCCTCAAAATGTCACTGCCGCCAAAAGTCCTGTGAAAATTAAAGCCAGGCACAGGAACCCTTCACCACTATGCCGATCTGGTGGATCTGAGAGATGTGGATCGTGGATCACTGCTTCTGCTGATCGGATAGAGCGGCGGGACTGATGTCTGCTGCTGCTGCACTCGCTGATCTGGAATAGATGATGTGCAATCCCTCGATAGAAAGGGAACTATGGTCTTGAGGAGTGTCAGGTGCTACAAATCGCAATATACATAAGGGTCTGACAGTAGTACTCGGCCCAATGTTTCAGGGCTCTAACTAAGGAGGATCGACCGTACCCTTAGCCGTATACAACCCGACTACCCTATCGTACGAGCGAGTAATCTCTCCGAGTGCTGTTCTCGGTGTACTGTAGCCACAAGACGGCTGAAAGTTTATCTATGGTGAGGCTTCAAGGTAGCTATGGGCTTCCTATATACCCAGAGGGTACGTGGAAGACAGGTCCGTGCGCGGTTCTGTCTAATGTGCTACTACTCGAAGGGGTACCCACAGGGGTTACAAGGGAGTCCAACAGACGTGACCACCTCTTGTATTTCCTGCGTGCATGCCTCCCCAAATCCGCAGGTTTATGTGCTCAACGACAGATCCCATGGTTTAAAGACGCCGGAACACGTCTCTAGCCAAAAAAAAGTTTCGCTAAAATTTGGAGATCCCATCGAGCCCTGGAAAGTGCTCTGATACCACTTGTTATGCTTCTTAACCTGCAAAGCAATACCGAACTGAGAATATGCACGAAAAAATACCGAGAACACAGAATATGTTAAGAAAATATACCCAGAACACAGAATAGCGAAGATTTTATTACTCAGAGAGAAATTTTCACAGGCCTCTTCGAGGGGGAAACCTCCAATAGAGCAGAGCTCGATTACAGAACAAGACACGATGCTCCTCACAGGGAGTCTCTATCCTTTATATATGACTCCTACATGCAATACCACGGGCCAATACCGTGGGTTTTATTAATACCATCTATCTAATACTACCTCCCATTTAACCTTTATTTAATACTACCGCCCATTTACAACTAATTGTGGTCCCATTTGCAACTAACTGGGTTAACCACTTACAAATATTAATATGGGCTTTATTGACTCTTGACTATGACATGATCCCATGACATGAATAAGGGGGTTAGGGTGGGACCCTAACACCCACAGTTGGCCATGGAGAGGTTAATGATGCATAAATGGTTGCATGGTGTGGAGAAGGCGGGGTTACTCCATCTGCGATGGATACCCCACTACCATGCACGCCCATCACCATTTTTGTCATCAGATAGCTGCTGTGCCTAGTGCATGATGGGTATCTCTGGCTGGAGGAGCTGATTCCCATCATGACCAATCTAATTCACACCAAATTTCTCAATTGCCAATCAAAGGAAACAACCCCATGGCCATAGCAGGAAAAAGCAACGATTTGGCCCTCGCAGAAGCTATGAAGGACAAGTATAAACTAGAAAAGAGAAAGTAGGGGTATGCAATAGCAAGCGTTAAAGACCAAGGGGTGCATGTAGCCACCCAGCTGCTAGCCAGCAAGGTAATGAGTAAATGTCGCACCGACGAAGTACCAACATCTATGATTGCATTGGTAGAGAAATGTGTAGAGGGGGTCCAGTTCAACTGGGCGCAGTTCCTTTGCGACGAGTTCTTGACAAACTGCAGGGAGGCCTAAGAGCAGGGTAAGACCTTCCACTATGCATTGTTTCTCTTATCCATCCTATTGGTTGCAGGAGAGTTTCTGGTGGATACCGAGTTTCCCACTACTGAGGGTGACCCGCCCGAAGCCGCATGGTACACCTCGCTATGGGCTACAAAAGACACGAATAGGATTCATGAGATAAAGGTGTTCTGGGTGTTCATGGAGGCAAATATCCAAACATGGATCAACCACAGGCAACACTTGTCCCGTACAGTTCATAGCAGCTTGCAAAGTGCGGTCGAATTTAAGGAGGATATGCATAACTTGTATATCCGAGCACACAAGGATCTAGCATGAAAATGGGTGAAGCTTCTATTCATTGCAACGGATGATGCGATCTTTGCAGTAATGGAGTCATGGCCTTTAGAGTGGCATGTCCCGGACTTAGCAGAAATGGAGAAGGTCACAGCTCAGTAATGAAAGAAGAACACCAAGCTACGCATCGCGCAACTAGCTGAGAGGAGGTGCCAGGAACAAGAAGCAGCCACATGGTAGAAGGCGTCTGATGCAGTAGCAGCGGCGCAGATGGCAGAGACCACAACTACGCCAACCAGAGACGCCGAGGAGGGCCAGGAGATGTCCTCGGGGCAGCAAACTGAGGAAGTGGACAGGGAGGAGGACCACGTGGGCCCAAGCATGACATAAAAACAACTCAAGCAGCCATGCGGCCCAGGGAAAACAACCCCCAGGAAGAAAGGAAAAGCCACGAAGACATCTGTCGACCCGATCACGCTCAGAGAAGGTGATCTATTGGATATCAACAAAATAATTTCTAAAGTCACAGAGGACGCGTTTCAAGGATTTTGGATGGAGAAAAACATTGTGTTGGGGATGCTTAGCACGCAACTACAAGGTTTATAGGTATAGCACCCCCAAACAGGCACAATGGCCTAGTATGTCACAACAAGAACTGCTGAGGCCGAACAGACACTCTGCGCCCATATGGGTAACACCTTCATATTTCCTGAATGCGTGCTAGTAGCAACAAGTGAGGATGACCATGCTCTGATGAGTAGCATGAAAGGTGTCAGCTTGAACTTGGCCACCCTGCCGTGTGAAATATTGTACCAGCTGTAGGATGGGGTCATCGCCGAAACTCTGTGCCCAAGAAGGCTAAGCAATCCAGGTCCTGCATGAGAAGAAAATCAACATGGACCAGCTCAGCATCCAGAGGGATGAGCTGGTTATGCAGGCTAGTTGATTAGAGTAGGCCGTAGAGGATGCATGAAGGAGCATTACAGAGTTGGTCATGCTAGCAGAGCTACTAGTAGTAGAGCGGATCCACAGATTGGCGGTCGAAGTCTGCAAGGCCTAGGAAGAAACAACAAAGGTTTCGTTGGAGCTGAACCTGCGAATCACCGAGCTGCAATTGAAGGCGCAACCTTCCACACCCCTAGAAGTTAGAGAGCAGCGTGCCCACGCTATCCATATGGGGTTGGAACAAATTTTCCAAGCAACACAAGGGTGCACCAAGATGTTGGAGCAAGCACTAACCATACTTACGCACTTGCAAGAAGACCCGAACCTACAGTGCCTAGAGACAGAGGCGCGCGAGTTGCAGTAGGAGTATGACAGTGTCTGGGGCACCGTGTAGACAGTTTCCCTTACACAACGACTCGCCAGACTACAGCAAGAAAGGGTACTGAAGGACTGATTAGATGCCATGCACTAAAAGAAATCCCTGCTTAATGCACGCATCCAACCATGGATCAATGAAGCGTTCACAATTAGAGCTACAATTGAAGGGAAACTGGCACAAATCTAGGAATTGTATATGGTTGAATAGGAATGTGACCTTGCTCACAAAATTTTAGAGATACATGTGCAACAAGTATAATAGGCGATGGAACAATGTGCTGTGGACACCCAAGTTGCGTAAGACCTGCTGCGTGGACTTCGCACCAAGATCTTCGCACCAGCAGAGTGACTCAAGATGAGTCACAATGATTGTGTTGGGGGCCTGTTGGGTAGCAGATCCCCCCATAGCATGTTTTTGGGGCTTAAAGCCCAAATTTTGGTCAATGAAATGTAAAGACTCTGCAAAGTACCGGTGCAGAGCATGAGAGTCTAGGGTTGTCTGCCCTAAGACAATGTAATTTAATGTAAAGTGTGTTAGCCTACCTATGGTCTGCGAACCATGGTATTGTATAAATAGAGCGAGGCTCTAAGTGTAAAGACAGTTTCTTAGCAAGCAAGAAATAGATAGATGTGAAGGCATGGTTAGAAGATAGAAGTGAATCTGAAGTTTATTGGGTCATAGTGGTAGGTAGAGGCTCTGCAGCTAAGTGCTCAGAGGCCTAGGAGAGTCTACAGCTAAGTGCACAAGGCAAAGTTGGGTCTATAATGAAACTTGAGTATTAATAAGGATAAGATTGATTCAGAATATTGTGTGTCTATTTGTAGATCAATATTTCTATGTTCTGGTTATATTTATACACTTATATGGTTTTTGAGTACACGCACTTATCTGAAGGTTGAATAAGTAATAATAATATTGGGGCCGCACAGACTAAGTTAAGCACTAATATAATAACACAGTAAGGATCAGATCATAATGATATTGTATTCTCAAAGGTGTGCATGGGTTGAGAAGAATAGAAAGTTGTGTGGAGTAGCGCAGCCCATAGATTAGGATCGTGAACCTCCAGAACCTTCATCAAGACATACCTAGGGTGTGGAAACATAGTTCCAGCACCCTCCCATACTACTTCGGGTGAGACCTCAGTCCACGCTCCATGGACTATTGCTGAAAGGGCCAATAGTACTGGGATTTTCTTGGCTAAACTCACTACTGAACCTGGGTTAGGCCCACATAGCCAACAATTACAGAGGTATCATAGGTCTTGAGATCTATGTAATCCTAGGAAAAGACACCTTTGTATGTTTTCAACAACTTAATAAATGATAATATTTCTTCAGATGATAGGCTAATACCTAGGTTGACATTTTGATGTTTTTCAATTGACCCTAGGTTTACTACTTCAAATATCAAAGTGGAACTTTGAGTTTTGGAGTTGGTAACTTTCTTGAATCTATCCTTTAAATCATAGAGATGTTCCATCTTAACCACAGACTTCGGGATTGGGTTTTCATATTGATTATGTTTAATTTGTAGACCATGCTCATGTTCATCTATGACTTGTTCCTCATATGACGCTTCTGATGTAAGGAAATTAACTATATCTACATCGTTATTAAATACTCTCCAATTTGTTACATTATCAGGAATAGATGGCCTAAATATTATCTCTATTGAAAATATGTCCACATTAAATTCCTCAGAAGGTATAAGCCTAGATGCCACATTAACAAGTAAATCAACACTTGCATTTTGCAATCTGGGAACCAAAGAAATGTTAAAAGCAATGAAATGGAAAGAAATATTCTGGGCAAGAGATTGATAATGTTTAAGGTGCCCAGAAACACAATGAATTGTATTTCTTACCTGCTTTACGATTATTTCAGAATCTCCATAGACTTGCAAATACTGGACATTAAGGCCAATGGCTTTATATAGTCCTTGAATCAATGCTTCATATTTTGTGATATTATTAGTGCAGTGAAATTCAAGTCTGCAGGATAACATGGTTTTATCTCCTTGTGTCTTGATCAAAATGCACCCTACACCTGCACCGTCTTCAGATTTGGAACCATCAAAATAGAGAGTCCAGAACAAAGAATTATTTAAAATTTTATCTACTAAATTTACACACTTGGAAGCCTCTGTTTGTGAAAAAAATTCTATTTGAGATACTATGACACTATCTAGAAAGGGAGACCTCTAAGCATTAAAGGATCCCTAGAATGATTCAGCTAAGTAATTTCCAATGATGTTATTGGTGAAGGCAACAGGTTCATTGCTTCCCTTAAGATCAATGACTATGTATTTCATGAATTTTTCTTGGTCTACTCTAATTTGATTTGGTTTACCATTATGTGGCAACCACATGTGAGACCAATCAGTTGCGAAGTAGCCATGCAACTTTTCATACCAATCCCTACTTAGAATCAAACCATAGAATTTTGGGATATCAGCCACTAGAATATCAATTATTTGTGAAACTTTTGGATTATACGAAAGACTAATTTAAACTGATGTTATTTCTCCAAGTACTTCTACTTTTGTCCTATCTAATTGACCTATGTGTACTGCAGATTTTTGAGGTGTAATATTCAATTTGGTGCACACAGTCCTTGGCATAATATTTGAAGAGGTGCTTGAATCAACAAGGCAATTATGGGCATTTATGTTGAAAATCTCATAAGTAAGGAGAAATGGAAGAGTGTGAGAGATAGACCTATCACTTATCAGGACTAAATCGAAAGGATCTACTTTTCTTGAAGATGAGGTGTGTTTCCCCATATTGTAAGCAGCTTGAGTAACTACATCAGATGGGAGAGGGGATACATGAACTGCCTTTAATTCTCTTAATAGAATTTTTTGTTCTTGCTTGAGTTTAGTGAGTTCGTGCAAAGCAATATTTGCTCTCATCTCTTTCATATCTTCGACTATGTATTCCACTGTATCTGAGATTACCAATGTTTTGGAAGCATTTGGCGGATCTAGTGGAATAGGGTGAGTTTGACTAGTCTTAGACTTCTTACTTACTATTTTCTCCTTTACAGGAGTAACAGTTTTTTGTTTATGATTTGTGATAGACATATTGGGAGAGTTTTTACTTCTTGTAGTTAGTGGCATAGCTTGTGCTTCTTCTTCAGTTGGAAGAATGAAATCCCATATTCCATTTAATTCAACTTCTTCTTCCATTTAGGCTTCCTCTTTGGCTGGTGAGTATTCTTCCATGTCTGGAGTAGATTCAACATTTGAAATAATATTCGGTGGTTGCGATGCAGAAGAAGGGTTTCATTTAAATGAGTGGAAAGGTTTCTTGGTAGCAGAGGATTCTGCAACCTGTTTCTTTATTTCAACCATTTCATTAGACATGGTTTTTAAAACTTTACGAAGGCCTTCAAGATTGAAAGGGTTCTTTGAAGTTTTATTTTTGGAATCATCCTTAAATGTTACTTTCTTTGACTTCCTTTCATATGTCTCTGATATATTTTCTAAAGCAATAATCCTTCTTTATACAGACAGGGATTATTTCTACAAAAATTGCAATATTACAAGGAAGAGAGGATATGTACCGTTCAATATTTACATCTACTGCAGGTTTTGAGGAAGCTGGGATTTTATTTAGTAACTTGTTAAATAAGGAGTTTATGTCTTTGATCCTTTCATCTAAATTAGCTTTTAAGTTATAAATATCATTGGTTAAGGATGCAATGGTCCTATCATCACCAAATTTTGCAAGAAATATTTCTTGAAAAGTATCCGTCTCTTATTGAACCTGTTGGAAGGGAAAAATACCAAGATTGAGCAGATCCTTGGAAGGTATACAGGAACAGTCTAATTGAAACATCTTCATGTGCAAATCCATTAAGATTTATCGCTAAAATAAAGCTGTTTATATGTTCTTCAGCAGGAAGACCACCATCAAGATTGTACTCAGGTAACCATTTTTCTGGGTTTGTTGGGAGAGCATTTGGTTTTGCAACCAGAACAACACCAGGATTTGTCCAAGGTTGAGTGGGTTGATTGACCATAGTTTGAGTTGGAGACTAAATAGATGGGGAGGCCAGTCTAGAAGTAGTTATAGATGGCGAAGAACTTACTACTGGATTAGTACTACTACTAGCAGTACTAATAGGAGAATTGGATAGTTGAGAAGTTCTGGATTGAGTAGAAGTGAATGAAGAAGTGAATGGACAGAAAGTTGATATGATCTCACTAGTATCTTATTCATATCTAGATGAGGTCACTTTCCTATGCCATGGAGGGATGGGAAATTCGAAAGGAGTTGCACCAAGCCTTTCACATTGTAATCTAGTTAATACACTAGTTTCTTGTAATAAGGAAGTAACACTTCCTTCAGAACCTTCAGGCCTCTTTGGCTTTTCGATAGAAATGGATATATGTTCCAATTTCTATATCAAAGAATGGACTTCGGGAGACTCAGGAGTGTAATATGGAGAAAGTGGTTTTCTTACTACTTCAAGAGACGAGGGAGATGTTTCTACAACTTCAGATTTTTTATCAAGAGATTTTGAACAAGATCGAGAAGGTGTAGAAGTTGTGGAGGGGTTTTGACTCTTATGAATGTTTTTCGATTGATATTTAGGTTTATATGCCATTCATACTTGGATGGCCCTCCTTCTAGTGCCAAAATGTTGAGGCCTCATATTTCTGCTGCTCCAACATGGGGAATAACCACCCGGTCTAGACCTTAAGACAACTCCTTTTCCGTTTAAAGTGGTTCTTTGACTGGGGATAATGGGACTAGTTTCCCAATATGGGTTTTAAAATGAGAGTGAGTGTTTTACAAGTGATTTCAATAGAATAATTATAACTGGAATGACCTATTCTATCATGAAAATCTCTAGCTAACTTAATCTAATATAAACTCGGGTATTTCTGTGTGATATGTGATCTACAAAGATATCTGCTTGACATGTGATAATAAAGATCAATCACGCATAAAACAGATATGATAACATATAAGATAATTTCTTTGACTAAATAGTTAGTCAAGTAAATATATAAACTATATCACATATATGATGATTTATACATGAAAATAAACAATCTTAGTTAGGCATCATATAATAGTGCAATTAATGCTTAACAGAAAGAATATACCTCATATACAATTCATGAAAATAAAGTCCTATCACTAATTAAATAGAAACATAGCTTAATTATATAAGATAGAAGTACCATATATGTGAATTTTTTCTCATTTGATTAATGACATAAATCAACTCCTTTCTTCAGATCAAATTATCTTCCAAGTATACAAAACTGCATCAATAAAGGAAAGTAGTCTCATATTTAAAAGAAACGATCATGTTCCATAATTTCACCAAAGCATTCACAAATTTACAATAGCGAGTTCTTTTTAAATGTTTTCGATAAAATTCTGGACCCTTCTCTAAATGTATGAGAAGGGTATAAATACTAGTCTAACTAATGTTCAAAAATATATTATACAAAAATTTGAGGAGGTTTCAAACAACCTTCCTCCTAACTAGTTAACTAACTCTAAAAGTAAACAATGGCTTGATGAGCAGAGGCTATCATGATTATTTGTTGTCTGCCAGCTCGTCCTTTAAATCGCATATATTGGCCATCGGTTTGACTTGAGGAGGTGCCCCAAAATGTATTTTGACCTGTCATGTGAAAATCACATTTGTGAGAGGTGGAAGCATCTACTGAGTTGAATGAAGAGAGTAGTTAAGGGTCATGATTTGATTATGTGGCTTGATGAGGTATTTCCAATAAAACTCCCAATCGGTCTTTGCCAACTTTGTAATTGCTTCCCTCTGATTTTCTGCTCTTTTCCTCCATTTGTTATGTAAGTCATTAAGATCAGGTAGTTCTTTTAGATTTCTTTATTTCACCAAGTTGGTGGAAAATAGAGTGTGGTTTACCGCTTTGATTATGTTCTTTAACACCCCAGCTGCTCTTGCTACTGCTAGCTCAGCTTGTTTGATTCTCGCATACCAATCCATGAAAAAAATGTCCTTGTGTGTCTCCTCGATCTGAGGTAGATTGGCTCTTCTTCCATCATCTGTTTCTTTCCATTCGATGAACTCTAAGATTTTTGTGTTTAAATCAGTAAACTCAGTTCTCTGGTCAATCACTTTATCTGTTAGCTGGTCAATAGTGATCAGACAAGGAGCGATATGTGACATCTTTTGGTAGAATTGTTCTTTCTGTTTCAACAGGAGGGAATTAAGTTCCACTGCCTCTTTGATGAATTCCTTGATAGTAGGAACATCCTTCTATCTTTCCATCGCTTGCTGCAAGTCTTGGAGTTGCATGTTTTTGGCTGATATGTCTTCTAGATGGCTTATCTTCAGGACCTCCATGCTCTGTTGCAATTGGGCCAACTTCTCAGCAGCTTGTGTGTTCACACTTGCCTTCTTGGTTTCGAGCTACTACTCGAGCTATGCAATTTTCTCTTCCTTTTATCTCAACAAAATAGATACTTTGGTAGCTTTGTCCATGGTGGTCGTTGCATATGCTCCTATAAACTATGACAATCTAGTCAAGTTTTCAATTGGGTTGGAAGGAACATTTCCCCAAACTATGTCCATCAGCTCATTTCTACGTGGGAGCTTGGGTGTTTCTACCCTTCTCCTTTTCCTTTGTCTTCTTACTACAGCCTTGTGTAGCGGGCTGTAAAAAACATCAAGAGGAGGGATTTCAGTCAGTTTAAAGACAATCTCTGATGTGGGAAGAGCAGGGATAATTTCAGTCTGCTGAGACATTGTCACTTTCTCATCCATTGGCTCGAACTTTGTATTTTCCTAAATATGCAGAGGAGTTTCACACTCCATTGTTTCCTGGGTATCTGTCATGTTGGGAGTGTCTTGCAGTTTCTTATTAAAATGGTCCCACTCCTATTCCAAACTACCGCTTTTGACTTTTGAACTGATCTCTTTAGGTGGGGTGCTCATAACTTGTTTCTCGGCTAACTTCTTACTAGATTCCTTTGTGTTATCAATGTCTTGGCCCTTCCTTGTTTCCTGTGTTTTCTCAGTATTCACCTAATATTCTATGCGAGAACTAGGTCCTTCACTATGGACAGTGACACTAGGTGTAGGCTTGTCCGTGATTTTGAACAAGTGCATCGGGATTACTTTGAGCCTTTTGTTTTTGAACTCTCGAAAGTTCTCAAAATCTTCAGGACTCATATTTTCCCTTTCCCATTCGAACGATTGTTTGAAGGATTTAGCCGACTGTAATAGGTCTTCTAGATCATTAGCCTCATGGTTATATGGCTTGATCTTTACTGTAGTAGTGATGTTATAGGCTATATTTTTTGCATCAAATTGCCTTATCGGCAAAGTATGAAGCATGAGGCCTTCTAGGCTTACTGACTCCTTTACTTCATGATTAAAATTTTCTAAAGAAAAATAACTACACCTGATAGGAAAATATGGCCATAACAAATTCGTGCTTTCTTTGAGAAGTTTGGTTAGGTCCTTTCCCACAATCTGGTGGGCTATTCCTCTTGTTAACTATTTATCAGAAACATACAAGGGGAGGACATGTGGGTCTACTGTGCTACCAAAAACCCTAATGTAGGTGAACCATTCTTCAACAAAATATCTTATGACAGCCAAAAGGTCTATAACGACTTCCTGGGAAAACCTGGGGGATTTCTTTTTGAAAATTAATTGATGCAGTGGAAAAATAACAACATGAATTATTTTATAGAAATGGGGTGTATAACAGGATTCCCAAATTTTCTTATGGGTGAGATGGATATGGTAGGGGTCTTGCAAGGTCCATTTCCAACCCATGATTGGAAATTTAGTGCAAAAACAAATGGCATCTATAATGTAGGCCCTAAAATAGAATAGAGGAAGGTTCTCTGGAGAGGAGGATCTCTTCTATCGATATTTGGTGATGATGGTGGCTAGGTTATCAGATAGGATGGTGGCCCAATTCATAATGTGGGAATTAACACAGGCTTCAATCAGAGGAATCCATTGTATGGAAAATTTAGTGTTATTGGGTAACCCGTAAAGTCCACATAACATAGCAATTGCATAGTTGTAGGGGTTTTCCAAAGAGGCTATAGGATACATACCCGATTTTTCAAATTTGAATTTGTTCTCCAGTACCCTCCATCTGTGGATCGCCTTGAAGGGTTCTTCATTTTTCTTCGTGAAGTTGGCCACATAATCCTTATCATATATGTCTAGAGGGTTAGGAATATGGTACATTTGCTTAAGATCTTTCTCTTTGAACAATCCCATGAGTTCCATTCTCGAATTCTTGAATTACCTATCCTCGATGGTGAGGTTTTCCACTACCCACCTAATCATATTAGTGTATGGGAAGATTTTAGCTCTCGCTCCTATCCTTTGAAGGAAAGAATAAGCATCATCCTTGATTTGAAGTCCCAAAGGTCTTATTGCGTCAGTTGTTGCTCTTGTGGTAGTAATATTGCGATGGTTGTCCTCAAGCCTATTGTATATGGCCTCCCAAGTCGTTGCTCCCCTGTCAATGCTACAGACTATATCAGAGAATATAGGAGCCATTTCTGTAAGCTTGGACTCTACAATGCTCTGCTTCTTTTTTTTCTGCATCACCCTCCACAATGACATGTCTTTTGTAGCTTGCCTGAAATGGACGAGATATATCAATGCAGATGGTATCGAGAAATTATGTTAAAATTGGAAATTAGGGCCAAACTCCATGTGGGTCATCTTATTCATGGATGATAATATTTTTGTTAGATTCCTCTCATCAAGAGGTGTAGGATTTATCTAGATATCATCTAATTCCAATAAGTATTTATGAAGATATGAATTTATTTTGATTATGGAATAATTATCAAGTTGACCTACAACTCATGTAGGCTCAGAATCCTAACAGACGCATCTATTCAAACATCAAAAGTTGTGTATAAATACAGGAGGTCTCTTCCTCATTTGGACTCACTCATCTCATCACATCTCTCTCTCTATCATGTGCAGAAAAGAGGCTCTTCTCTACTGTGTAGAAAAGAGACTCTCTCTCACACATGTGGAAGGAAGGACGCAATTTTAGGACAACAACTGCAGAACCTAATTTTGACAAGCGTTGACCAGAAGACTCCCTCCTCAAAACTACATTATAGGTCCACCTAGATCTCCTCTGAAGGCCACATTTTTTGGTGGTGGAATCAAGCCGATCCGATGGTCGGTTTGCAAGATATTTTTTGCCCTAGTTTGGGACTGATCTAGGGTTTGCCGCTGATGATGTAAATTAGATTTATGTACTATTTCTCTCTGCTGGATTATTGAAGATAAAGGAAGATTTGATCAAAGGGTTTCCCCATATTTGGGTTTGTCCCTGGCTAGCTGAAACATCTTGTGTCTCTTGTCTTGGCTTGTTTTATGTCAATCATTTAATGTTCTATATGCACTTTACTTAATGTACATGTGATTGCTAATCTGTGGATAATAATAATAAAAAGAAGTAAACTACTCTTAGCATAGAACATACCATAACTTAACATGGTCTCAAAGCTGAGGTGAAGAGAAAGCCCAAGCAAGAGCAAGAGCAATCACCAAAGAGAAGATTGGCAAGGCTATCCTAAAAGAACTATGGGGTCATCATCACTCTTTCCTGCTGAGGACAAGCTCTGTGAGAAAGCTAACTATCACGGATGGAAGATGTCTATCGATCTAACCCTAGAAGATCAAGGAGTGTTGGACAATGTGAGATTCCATCAAATTCATCTGCTATTGCTAGGAACAAATGGAAAACCAGAGAATTAAAAGCAAAGAATGTCATCTAGGACTCTATTGACAAGTGCTTGGTGGCCTACATCTCCAACCTGAACACCTCCAAGGAAATATACGATAGACTTGTGAGTTTATTTAAAGTTAATGGTGCAAATCAAGTTTTGTTTCTTCAAAATAAGATAAAGGAAATTAAGAAGGGTAAAGATGAGAGTATGCAAGCATACTTCTTAAGGATCAACGAAATCAGGAACGATCTCCTATCTATTGGGGAAACTATTACTGATAGGGAAATGGAAATCATGACTCATGGAGGATTACAATCCGAATGGTACGTGTTCAGGACTACTCTTCTAAACAATAATGTAATTCTTGGTTTCGAGAAATTAATGGCTAGATGAATTCAAGAAGAAACAAGGGAAGAAGAGCAAGAAATGTCCATGCCTAAAGGTCCTCTTGCTACCTTTTCTTCTCATTCTAAGAAAAGAAATAATTCCGGGACTAAATCAAAAAGAAAGGTTGGACCTAAGGGTGGAAGAAAAGGATGATGTTACATTTGCGATAAAGTAGGTCAGTATGAAAGGGAGTGGCCTGATAGAAAGGACTCACACTAGGACAATGATGAAATTCCTTCTCATGGCAATCAAAGGAATGACAAATTCAATAGCAAAGGTAAAAGGAGTGCTGGAAATCAAGGAAGAGGACAACCATTCAAGAAGGCTAGAAATTCCAGGTATGAATCCAACAATGTTGAAAATAAGTAGGATGAATATTATCTACCAGCTGCTCTATCTACCTCTACTCCTTCAGACTCAATTGGAATTTGGCTCATTGATAGTGGTGCCTCAGGGCACTTCATTGGTTACAAAGAAGTTCTCCATAATCTGATAGAGAAGGAAACTAACCTAGAAATTGTCCTTGGAGATAATATGAAATATCCCGTGAAATGTGTAAGCAATGTCTCTCTCAAATTGAATCAAGGTAATACGATCCACTTACAGGATGTATTATATGTACTTGACCTCAAAAAAGAACTTTGTTTCCATCTCAGAAATGGAAGAAAAAGGCTAAAAGGTAACCTTCAGTGATGGCAAGGTATGTATATGGAAAAATAATGTTAAATATGCCTTCACTCTTGGGTTTCGACTTAATTCATTACATCAAGTTGGTGGAAGTCCGCTGGGTGTCATGTCTTGTGACACATCTCTTCAGCCCGAACTTTGGCAGCGGAGGTTTTGCCACCTTCATTACAAATCTCTACTCGATGTAAGACAAATGGTAATTGGGATACCCAAATTCTGAGTAGAGAAAGAAGGTGTATGTCTGGGATGTGCCAAAGGAAAGCTCAAAAGGGGCCTATTCCCCTCAAGCCAAAGAAATACCTCTGATATATTACAACTGGTTCACTCAGACATATTTGGTATAATGCCTATGAACTCCTTGGGAGGATTTTCATATTACCTTACTTTTACAGATGACTATTCTTGAAAGACATGGATATCCTTCTTGAAAAAGAAGGATGAAGTGTTCTCTTGGTTTCAACACTTCAAAGCCTTAATCGAGAATCAAACCGAAAAGAAGATCAAAATATTAAGGACTAATAATGGGAATGAATATGAATCTAACAAGTTCCATGATTTTTGTAAAGAGGTTGGCATCAAGAGGGAGACTACTACACCATATACTCCTGAACCGAATGGTGTGGCGGAAAGGAAGAACCGCACGATTGTGGAAGTTGTCCCTTCCATGCTCCATGATCAAGGACTTCCGAATTTTCTATGGGCTGAAGCTGCAAAAACTGTCGTATATGTACAAAACCAATGCCCTCATCAAGCATTGGGTTCCCAGAATCCTAAAGAAATGTTCACCGGTAAGAATCCTTATGTATCTCATTTTAGAATTTTCGGAAGCCCTATATATTTTCATGTGCCAAAAGAGAAAAGGAATAAACTTGGTGCATCTAGAAAGAAAGGAACCTTCGTGGGCTATGGAGAACATACTAAGGGCTACAGAATCTATGTAGTCGGTCAAAGGGAAGTCGTGATTAGTCATGATGTCACTTTTGATGAAAATATGGCTCTTAGCAAGGTGGACATTCTTCCGAATTTGAGGAGCTCTCAAGAAGCCAACACCAGGGAACCGAAAGAAAAGGATGATGAAACAATGCCTAATGTGGAAGAACCCATGGATCTAATTGATCCTCCTCCACATGAGCCCTCCTCTTCTAGGAAGAGGCCTTCATGGCTTAGGGGGCTACTTGATGATGCTAAAGGACATGTTGCACCCCGAGGAACCTTCCATGAGAGTAAGCAACCTAACAGGTATCAGGGATACCTGACCATCATGAGCACAATCACACAAAATGACCCTTCATCATTATCATATGCTGTCAAGCATCAAGTATGGAAGGATGCTATGACCGAAGAATATGAGTCTATTATGAAGAATGATGACTAGGAAGTAATTCCCAGACCCCAGGACAAGACAACTATCACTTCTAAATGGCCTTACAAGATAAAGCATGCAGCAGATGGAAGTACAGAAAAGTATAAGGCTCATTTTGTTGCTTGCGGTTTCTCCCAGAAGGAAGGTGTAGACTATGACGAGATATTTGCACCTATTTCCAAATATACAACCATCCGCTCGATCATAGCCCTTGCAGCTTCATAAGGATGGAACCTACATCAGATGGATGTCAAGACTATGTTCTTGCATGGTTTGATCAAATAAGAGGTCTACGTGGAGCAACCTGAAGGATTTAAGATTTATGATAAAAAATCTCATGTATGTAGATTGAAGAAAGCTCTATATGGGCTAAAATAAGCACCTCGAGCATGGTATGAGAGGATCGATAGCTACTTGATGAAGTTGGGATTCACTAGGAGTGAAGCCAATCCTAACCTTTACTTTAAGGTTGAATATGAAAAACCTCTCATACTGGTGTTGTATGTGGATGACATCTTCCTAATAGGCGCAGACCCTCTTATTCACAAATGTAAGAGGGAGTTGGCTTTTGAATTTGAAATGAAGGATCTAGGACTCATGCACTATTTCCTAGGACTTGAAGTCTGGCAAAATCCAAGGGATTTTTTCCTATCTCAAGGAAAGTATGTGGTGAAGATATTGGAAAGATTTGGTATGGTAGACTGCAAGCCTGTAACTACGCCAATGGAGCTTGACTTCAAGAAGTTAAGCGGTAGAGCTGCTGGATCAGTTTTATGAAATGCTACCGAGTTTTCACAACTTGTCGAAGCATTAATGTTCTTAGTGAACTCCCGTCCAGATATATGCTTCGTAATCAACATGTTGAGTCAACATACGGTTGAAATTCACCACATACATTGGATTGGTACCAAGAATCTATTAAGATATCTTCATGGCACAATTACATATGGGTTAAAATACATTGTCGGAGATGTGAGACTACTTGGATACACTAATGCTGATTGGGAAGGCAATGTGGAGGAATATAAGAGCACTTCCAAGTGTTGTTTCTCCTTGGGATCTGCTTCAATATCCTGGATGAGCAGGAAGCAGAATTTGGTGGCTTTGACAACCGTCGAAGTAGAGTATATTGCTGCTAGCATGGCCTCCTGTGAGGCAGTCTGGTTGTGAAAGCTCTTCAGTGAGCTGTTTGGATTTACATTGGATACTACTCTGATCATATGTGTCAACCAGAGTGGTATTTGTTTATCAGAGAATCTTGTATTTCATGATCGCTCCAAGCATATCGATATTAGGTATCACTATATTCAAGATATGGTGCAGCGGGGAGCTATAAGGCTCCAACATATCGGTACAGATGAATAGGTCACTGACATTCTGACAAAAACCCTAGGAAAGGTCAAATATTTTACTTTCCGAGAATGACTTGGTGTCATTCAAAGACCCTCTGATGAGGATCTTGTATGATGTATTGAGCTCTGGGAGCTCCAGGGGGGTATGGGGTACTTCTTGGAGCAACATATGATCACAAGGTGATTTACCATCCCCTGGTAGTATACATGTACACCCCATGGAGACTATGTAGTAGGACAATTAGTTCTCCTGTGAGGCCTGGATGATGTGTTCTCCATGGTGACTATATAGCAGGATGATTAGTTCTCCTATGAGGACAGGATTGATTAAGTTCTCTTGTCAAGGCATCCTACCCATGTAGTCTGGAACTCATGGGAAGTACCTCTCATCTGATCAATGAGCAGGGAAATGAGGATATGGACCATAGTAGTACCGATGGACGCATTGATATATCTACTATACTCCCTATGCTAGGATGACCTTCATTGGTCTAGGATCAATGAGACTGGTCTGGGACTAGTGGTAGGAGTGGTATGTACTATGATGTTGACTTTGGGTCAGTTGAGACTGGTCTGGGACCAGTGGTACGCACTCTGAGACTGAATTTGAGTCAGTGGAGGATGATACTGGTTTGGGACCAGTGGTAGGAGTTGTACCCACTATGATGCTAACTTTGGGTTTGTTGAGACTGGTCTAGGACCAGTGGTACATACTCTAAGACTGACTTTGAGTTAGTATGATACATCCTTGATCATTTCTTCCTCTTCATAATTCGAGCAAAGCATAGCAGAGCAGAATAGAATAGAGAAGAGCACAATAGATCAGAATAGGGAAAAACAGAACATAGTAGTGCAGGTAGGATAGAGCAGAGCAAAGCAAGGGTCAAGCTATACAGAGTAGTGCATTTGATGGATGAATACTAACGACCGACAAATAGATTGCAGATGGGGTTCTCCCTAGTTGAGAGGGAGTGTTAAAATTGGCAACTAGGGCCAAAGTCCATGTGGGTCATCTTATTCATGGTCGATAATATTTTTATTATATTCCTCTCATCGAGAGGTGTAGGATTGATCTAAAGATCCTCTGATTCCGATAAGTATTTATGAAAATATGAAGTTATTTTGATTATGGAATAATTATCAAGCCGACCTACAACTCATGTAGGCTCAGAAGCCCAACAGTGGCATCTATTCAAACATCAACATTTGTGTATAAATACAGGTCTTTTCCTCATTTGCACTCACTCATCTCATCACATCTCTCTCTCTCTCTTGCGTAGAAAAAAGGCTCTTCTCTACTGCGTAGAAAAGAGACTCTCTCTCACACATGTGGAAGGAAGGACACAGTTTTAAGAAAACAATTGCAGAACCTAATTTTGACCATTGTTGACCAGAAGACTCCCTCCTCAGAACTGTATTGTAGGTCCATCTGGATCTCCTCTGAAGGCCACTTTTTTTGGTGGTGGAATCAAGCCGATCCGATGGTCAGTTTGCAAGATATTGTTTATCCTAGTTTGGGACTGATTTAGGGTTTGATGTTGCTGATGTAAATCAGATTTATTTACTATTTCTCTCTGTTGGATTATTGAAGATAAAGGAAGATTTGATCAAAGGGTTTCCCCATATTGGGGTTTGTCCCTGGCTAGCCACCACATCTTGTGTCTCTTGTCTTGGCTTGTTTTCTGTTGATCATTTAATGTTCTATCTACACTTTACTTAATGTACATGTGATTGCTAATCTGTGGATAATAATAATAAAAGGAAGTAAACTTCTCAAAGCATAGAACATACCATAACATAACAAATTAAGACTGAAAGCTCCTCTAAAATGACTTTGAATCATGTGAAAGGTTCAAATGAGACGTTCAGCATTAACTACCCATAACTTGAAAAATCATTACCTCTCCTCGGGCTGCTAAACATTTATTAAGCCTATCAAACCATTTTTTTTTTCCAAGTAATACTATTCTATTGAGAAAAAAACAAAATTAAAAATACAGCAAGGCTCCGGTCTCTGTGGTGATGAACAAAGTTATGTCAAAATTTAATCAAGAAGACAAAACTCAACTGCCCACCGAGGGGAAACCAATGCGAGTGAGCCCATTGTAAAATGCCTATGCAGGGGTCTCAATTTTTAACCTAAAAAGGCCCACACGGGGGTCCTAAATCAAAACCAATCAAAATGAGCCACATGGATTGAAAAAATGGTAGAGAAAAAACCCCATGAAACAAACCCATGAAAAAACAAGAGAGTGGAAAATCGAAACCTGGCAACTCGGCCAGTAGTCTGTTTGGACCCCCCAGGTATCATCTGGTTGAGGCTCCTCCATAATGCGACATGCGTACTCATACCAGTCATCATCCTCTACTGACGTGCCACGTGAGATGCCATCGACTGCTTGCAAGCTAGCCAAAATGCCCTCAACTGCATGCTTTCCTGACATGCCACCCGGGATGCCACCAACTGCTTGCGTGCCACCTGAACTGCCTTCAATTGCATGCTTGCATCCACCCATATCCTCGCCATGTAGAATGCTATCAAGACTAGCCTTGATTGTCTTCTCTGTTGTCTACTACTTGCTATTGTTTCCTTTCTCTAGTTCACAGCCATCCTTGTTCGTCTTATCTTCCTTCTGCTACTTGTTGTTGTTCCCTTTCTCTGGTCTAGGTTCGCGGGTCTGAGCATCCTACTCATCCTGTGGATTGATTTCCTCAGTAAAGGTCACTATGATAGTGGCAATGATATTGGGACGATGTAACGTACTGTGAAAGTGAAATTGGGTCATGTGGTGAGAGGGGTCAGAGGGGGTAGGGAGGTTGGCCGTTTGGGTAGCAACGTTCATTCTTCTGGCACCATGGGTCTGTGCTCGACCTCCACCGTTGTGTGTGTCAGGGTGTCTGCCAGAGAAATGACCTCTGGAATGAATAGTAGAAGGGGATGAGGAAGGAGTTGGTGTTTCAAAGGTGGGAATTGAGGGGAGCCAATGCTTCCACTACGACTACCACCTCTTCTACTACGCATTCAATGGAGAGTATGTGGCATGGCTAGTTGACGGTTGTTGGTCTGGCCAAAATGACTATGCTTTTATTAGTGATTGCAGTAGGGGAGGTAGAGTTTACTCTGGAATTGATGAGGCTATTCAGAAGAGATGTAGAGGAATTCTGGGTGGAATTTAGAGCACAATGAGTGGTTTGGGAGAAATGGTAGCCATTCCCCAAATCAAAACAGCTGAGAATCCAATAGTGCCTCCCCATAATTGTGTGTGAGCTCAGCTCCGCAGCATGAGGGGGGCAAGAGTAGTTTAGTGGGGATGGGATGAATGGATTATGGCTTGTGGAAGCCATGGCCTTACGCTTGCTGTGAATTCCTTGACTTGAGCACCCGAGTAATGGTGCCTGCAGGCTGATTGTGGCTTGCCATAAATTGGCATGGAAGGGGACACGGGTGGCCATGTGACCTGGCCGCCTGCCATCCTTCTATCTAATCTGCATTAATGTCAATTTAATCACCTTCATCTGGGTCTGTCAAACCATTTATTATTATATTAAAACATATTTATTTAGCACGCTTACTACCTTCTTCGTGCATCACAATCTTTAATAAAATGATGTAAGATAGCATCGCCTATTTATAAGGTGAAATTCAATTGCGATCATCGCAATATTGAGTTTCAAAAATCATTAATGGATGTCATAGTGGCATGGCTTAATTACTTGTGATCCTTAAAAAATGCGATTGCAAATTCGTAAGGTGTTTTGATCGAAATATCCCAGTGGGAGGTTTGATCGCATATCACAATTTCTTTAAGGTGTTTATGATCATCACATGGAAAAATGAGATTTGCATTTGTGATGAGGATCTCATACTTGGGTTGTTTTCCAAGAGTTTTCAAGGGAATTTCTTAGAGTTATGTTTTATTATTCTAAGACTAAATTTTTAAAAAAGGGTCCCCATTTATATGTCTATATTAGCTATTACTATATATATAAATGGGGGGGTTGTTACATTGTACAACACTTTGTCGATTATTTTCTCCACTTCCACTGACCAAAATTGAATTTGGAAATCAGGAGTTTTTCTCTACAAATAAACTCGACCTCTCTTAGGTAATTTGGACTTCCTCTTGCAACTCACTTTGGCTATCTGGAAAATATGAACTAGCATCTAAAAACTTGCATTCTATCCATAAATTAATCTCCTGAGTAAATACTTCCTAAAACAACTCACTAAACCAACTTGCACTGCCTTGAGGGAATTATCCTGACAAGTGGCAGTGGCAACTGAAACGAGCCTTTGGAAACTCACACTAGATAAACTGGCTACTTGCACTTTCTATTTCAGCCTTTCTTTTGTAGAATAATTTGGCTCCTTCCTTGCTCTAAAAAAAATGGAATCACTAAGAATAATTTCACTAGAAATTAGTTCCTCAATATCTCCTATTAAAAATACACTACCCATATCTCCCACGTTATCACTACAAATCTCATTGTTCGAATGATATCTAAAAGCCCCATTGATTTCCTCTTATAATCTCTTTTTGACAAATGAACATCCATGATCTAAATCCAATCAATTGATAAGATCATATGGACTTATAAAATTCACTTTTCTAGAAGTCTCTAAAGCAAAATCAAATTTTCTCAATTAATGCTGATTAATTAACCCATTTCCTAAGTTAGTCTTAACAAATAAAACTAGTTAATTAAATCTAATTAGGATATTTCACATAGAATTTTTTTTTGGGTATTGAAGATAATTAATCCTCTTATGCTCCTTACTCTCATAGATACCATCTAAGACTCGAACACATGTTTGAGCTACAAAAAATAACACTCCCTCTTAGCGAGGAAGTTGTTCTTCACTACTCCTAACTTATCCCTGAAGAAAACAAACTTTTCTTTACCCAAGGCCTTCATCCCAATATCTACAACTTGTTGATCTCTAGAAGCATTGTTGGGTAGTGGATTCCCCCATAGCATGTTTTTGGGGCTTAAAGCCTGAATTTTGGTCATTGTAATGTAAAGACTTAGCAAAGTACAAGCACAGAGCATGAGAGTCTTGGGTTCTCTGCTTTAAGGTAATGTAATTTAATGTAAAGTGTATCGGCCTACCCATGGTCCGTAGACCATGGGATTGTATAAATAGAGTGAGGCTCTAAGTGTAAAGACAATTTTTTTAGAAAGCAAGTAATAAATAGATGTGAAGGCATGGTTAGAAGATAGAAGTGAACCTGAAGTGTATTGGGTTGTAGTAGTAGGTAGAGGCTCTGTAGTTGAGTGCGCAGAGGCCTAGTAGAGTACGCAGCTAAGTGCGCAGACCTCTGCAGATGAGTGCGTAGGGCAGAGTCGGGTCTGTAACTGAACTTGAGTATTAATAAAGATAAGATTGATTCAGAATATTGTGTGTCTATTTGTAGATCTGTATTTCTATGTTCTGGTTATATTTATGCATTTATATTGTTTTTTAATACGTGCACTTATCTGAAAGTTGAATGAGTAATAAGAACATTGGGGCCACACAAACTAAGTTAAGCACTAATATAATATCACAGTAAGGATCGGATCGGAAAAATACTGTATTCACAAAGGTGCACAGGTTGCGAAAGATAGAAAGTTGTGCGGGGCATCGCAACATGTAGATTAGGATCGCGAACCTCTATAACCCTCATTAAGACATCCCTAAGGTGCGGAAACCTGGTCCTACTACTTCGGACGAGACCTCAGTCCTCACTCCATGGACTATTTCTAAAAGGGCCAATAGTACTAGGGTTTGCTTGGCTAAACTCACTGCTGAACCTGGGCTAGGCCCCATGTAGACCAAAAAATGGTTCCATTGCTAGGACCGGGATCTGCCTAAGGGATGTCTGATGTTGTGCCACTTGAACCCAACAAAGAATGAAATTGAAGAGTGGTTGGACAAGAAGATTCATGAGTTCATGACATAGGAAAACAGAACTCAGAAGGTATCCGAGAAATGGTGGCTAGATCGCTACGTGTATACATAAATCCATGAGATTATCTTCACATCCTTTCCTTCTGAACTGTATGAGTGGATCATGAGGTTAGTCGACAGCCAGGGAAGGTGTAGGCTCGACCAACTGATAGTGTGGACTCTGGAAGTAGTGTGCAGACTAGAGGTATCAGAAGACAAGATCACGCAAGCTATGGACCATTGGCTTGACCGAATATTAGGAGGATTTATCACTGAGCTCGTGATAGACATGACCGTGAGCTACAACGAAGTACATTAAATATTTGAATAGTTGGATTAAGATTCTATTACATGAAAAGCAGGTTATAAGAATACATTAATGTTTGGACTAACGTGGAGCGAAAAGATCTACAAAGGTAGCGAGGAATTAGGAAATAGTCCCTTAATTTCACCTTCATGAGAGAGCGAGGAAGAGCTTAGTCGGGTCTCTCCGAGAAGTGTGGTCAGTTTGATAAGATAGTGAATTCCACAGTTAGCACCTCCACTCATGTCACCACTCGCTTCACCTCCTTCACCTCCATCTCCACAGACTCCACCTCCATGGCAGTTCAGCATGGAGAGTGCAATCACACTACCCATATTCAGAGGAGTAGGGAATGAGGATCTGGACCAGTTCTAGTTCATGGTAAGAGTAGTATGGGAAGCACAATGGGTTACGGACAACAACATTAAGAAGGCTACATTGGTGAGCACACTGCAGAATCGTGCATTGATGTGGTATATCAAGCACTCTAATGACCACCCAAACGTATGGATACTAGAGATCCAGAATGCGTTGAATAGAGAATTTAGCTAGTTGAAATGAGAGACACAACCAATCATCAGGTTTAAAGAGATCATGATGCTCCCAGGCAAGACACCTTGGGATCTAGATCAGGGATTGAATAGTACGGTCTGCGAGGCTAATATGATGCTAATGGATGCATAGCACTGTGCATGGTTTATGGCATCTCTGACATCGCACTTGAGGATGGCGTTGTCACAACAGAAACTTTCCACCCAGGTCGAAGCATTAGAAATGGCGATGAGGTTGCATGAGACCCAGATACAAGATCTTGGGTTAGGGGTTCAACAAATCCATGCGTAACTATAGAATCCCTACCTGGAAATGTAGAGCTTGAAGCAGGATAGGGAACTACGGCTAGAGGCGTGCAAGGAAGTATGGTGGATAAAATACAAGGGTTAGGGCCATGATAAGGACCACTATCTAGTATTCACGATCTACTTGGTAGGAGGGGGGCCAATGCCATTGAGACCAAAGGCACAGCCATGGCCAAGTGCGACACCCACGTTACAGTGTGCGATTTGTCAGATAGGAGGAAAAAACACGACGGATAATTGTCATTTGTTGCAGAAGTATACACAGACTCCCCAGCAGTTGTTTTGTAATTTATGCAGGTCAGTAGGCCATGATGAGTGCACTTGTTGTAGCTACGAGTTAATGATGGATCAGACCCTAACCTATAAAATGCAGATAGGAATACGAGGCCTCAACCTAGCTGCGGGGATGGCGCATGCTAGATTTCAGGGGTGAGGTCGAGGAGAAGGAGAAAGGGGCCACAGACAGTTAATTTGTTACAATTACGAAGGACCAGGGTGCTATGCCCGTGATTGTACCAGCTTGACAAGAATATCCTGTTCATATTATGCTCAATTTGATCATGAAATGGTAGATTGACCTACGTTGATTGCACAGATGCATGAGAAATGGGTACTCTAGCCTCCTCCGACTCAGAATATCCAAATGATGAGGTCTAAACCACACGAAGAAGACCCAAATGTGAATGATGATTAGAAGAGGTGCGAGCACTGGGAGGATAAGGGGAAGTAGCCCGAGGAAGGTACATGGGTCTGCAAGGCTCTTGAAAAGGAACATGAGTTTGACTTAGAACGCGCAAAGGAGACATTCATGGAAGCTAGGAAGAGCTTCGCAGAGGCCTCCACCTCAGGTAGTAAGGATCAACCAAATCGAGGGATGGATCCTTCTATGCTTACTACCTTTTTGGAGACATGCATGAAACTACTGCATGACAATAAGGTAGTTAAGGGACTCCAAGAGTTAATCACCAGGTGTGCAGGGTCAGGGGAACCACGCATAGTCCAGAAACTAGGAAAGCATGCGTTACACACCGGGAGGGAAATGAGATTGATGACACAGATTGGTGAGTACGAAATGGATCAAGTAATCCTAGACTTGGGTTTGGACACGAATGTATTACCAATGCAAATATGGGAATGTATGGGTTGGCCCACATTAAAGTGGTCCCCTATTCGATTACAAATGGTGAACCAACAGAAGATTTTTCCCATGGGGAGGTTGCAAGGGGTAACAGTTGATATCGAAGGCGCCAGCACATAGATGGACTTTGATGTAATAGGGATTGTCAATGATAGCAATCCTTATCCCACGTTGCTAGGAATACAATGGGCCACTGATATGAATGGAGTCATCAACCTAAAGAAGCGGAAGATGATATTCGAGAAAAAGTCCCTACGCGTAGTAGTGTAGCTAGACCCAGTCAAAGGAGCACACTACACTGAACCAGTGCATGATGATGAAAGCAACAATGAGCTGGATTATATTTACCAAATAACAACATGAGACCAAGATTAGGTGAACCCAACTGCAGATGGGAGAATCTCGTGGGAGCGTGACAGCTCCTGTACTTCAAATTTAGATGAAGAAGTAGAATGTTGGAAGAACCAGTTACACGAAGTGACAACGCTGAATTGCAACATGATGATTAGATCACTGCGTTGCATGATGACAGAGGAAAGGGAACTGCCAACATATGGTGGAGTGACAGTGGTGGATGAATTCCTTGACAAATTTGAAAGCGCACTACCAGAACAACAACGATTCGGTGCACTGGAATGGGCACTGCATGTAACACCCTCATGATGGTGGAGTACACATTAGGAGAGCATTGTAAACTGGTGTGAATGTGGAATATGGATGTGCTTATGGTTTGGAAGCCCCCGCCCTCAAATGAGAGCTAGGCAGCCAGGACAAAGTAGCTTGCATGACCAGTTATGTCGATGGGTGCACACGATTGCTATGTAAGCACATCCCAGACTAAGGATCGAAAATCAAAACCAAATGTGGAAGCAGGGAAAGAAACATACCCCACAAATATTCCACGTCGAAGCATTCAAAAAGCTTTGTGGAATCATGAATTGAGTTCACCAGGCGAGATGAACTGATTGGGACCTGCGCGTACCAGTGTTTTGATGGGCCTATGACGCCATAAGCAAAATCCTGAGTGTGAAAATGACCCCAACACTGACGAGAAGAGATGAAAACATAAGAGTAGAGAAGAATCCCCATATAACAGCTCCCACAATTGGGACAGTGCACGAGGACCCGGGTAAAGTAATCATGCAGTTATAGGAAGCCATTCAGCAAGGGAACTTGAAACTTCGTGAATGAGAAGAAGATTGGGTATAGCTAAGAAAGAAAAGCATGATATCGAACAAAGAAATCAACGAACTGGAAACCAAAGTTGCACAAGCATGCTGCGCTGATAAACTAAGCACGATGGGACAAGGTATAGCCATCCATACTACTACATTAGAAGAATTAGTGACCCTACTACCATGGCTGCGACCGCACCTTACTAGAAAAAGTAAACAGGGGAGCGCACCAAACAAGGAAGAATGAGATGCACTAACAGATGTGAGGGTAATTGAGGGGTGCTCGCAGAATGGTCTAGCAGGTAAATTGAAGCCTCACACCAGTGGTGCGACAACCTGACTATCCGTAGGAAGCACAGTCTCAGCACTCCAGGCAGTTGAAAGAGAGCACATGACTATAAAAGAGTCTCTATGGGAGATGTGCAAGATGAAGGTTGTGCATAGGATCGGTATGTCATAGGGGTCGCGACTACACTACTGCGCGGGCAGGTTGGGAGGTGACCATTGGTGTTACTGTTCATGACAAGAGGTCCAATTTAAGGAAAAAAGGAGTGGGTAGTGGGCAATTAAGATACAAATTAAGAGCTGGATTTGGGACGATATGCCGCCAAGAAAGCACTAATGATGCAAAAGTGGGGGGAAAGGGTTGAATTGAAATTAAAAAAAAACTATAAAACCCTGAGGGCTAGCTCCAAGGAAACACTTGGTTGTTTGAGAATTAAGCAAGTATAGAGCATTGAGCATTGCATACTCTTACCATCCTCAACTGTAGACATAATGACGCCTGCTAGAACAAGAGTGTGATTTGTCGAAGTTACCGTGAAGCCCCATGTGGCCCATGAGGAGCCTGAAGAGGTGGCAGCTATGCCAGAAGTTCCAAAATGACCACACACTCTGCGGCCATAGAAAGATAAGAAAATGATGGGGCCAGTCCGTGTATCCCCAAGAAACCCACAGTTTGGCAAATTGTCAATGGCAAAGAATGGAAAAGCTATCACCATTGAAATAGAGGAGGAGGAAGACTTGCAAGCCTTGATTCCCCAAATTGAGGTGCAAGACAATGAGGTGGAGGATGTCTCCCAAAAGCATTCTGTGACAAAGTTACCTCCTTAAAGACAAGGTACCAAAGGAGCGAGAGGCCACGAAGAGTGCACTCCAGACTTTGCTCCTCCCCAATGACTACCAACTATGAAGTTCAAAGATTGGGACCTCACACACAACGAGAAGTTCCCACAGTTGGCTGCGGAGAAGTTAATAAAGAAGAAATGGTTGCGTGGTGTGGAGAAGGCTGGGTTACTCCATCTGCGATGGATACCCCACTACCACCACGTACCCATCACCATTTTTGTCATCAAGTAGCTGTTGTGCCTGGCGCATGATGGGTATCTTTGGTTGGAGGAGTTGATTCCCATCACGGCCGATCTAATTAACTGAATTTCTCGACTACTTATCAAAGGAAATGACCCTGCTACCATAGCAGGAAAAAGCAGTGACTTAGCCCTTGTAGAAGCTATGAAGGCCAAGTATAAACTAGAAAAGAGAAAGCGAGGGTATGCAATATCAAGTATTAAAGACCAAGGGGTGCGCATAGCCACCCATCTGTTGGCTGGCAACCTAATGAGGAAATGTTGCATCGACGAAGTACCAGCATCTCTGATTGCATTGGTAGCGCAATGCACAAAGGGGGTCTAGTTCAATTGGGCGCAGTTCCTTTGTGACGAGTTCTTGACAAATTGTAGGGAGGCCCAGGAGTAGGGTAAAACCTTCCACTATACATGGTTGCTCCTATCCATCCTATTGGTTGCAAGGGAGCTACCGACAGACAGCTAGTTTCCCACTACTGAGGGTGACCTGCCCCTAGCCGCAAGGTACACTTGGCTATGGCTACAAGAGACGTGAATAGGATTCATGAGATAAAGGTGTTCTCGATGTTCAAGGAGGCAAGCATCCAAACATGGATCAACCACAGGCCACGCTTGTGCCCTACAGTTCACAACATCTTGCAAAGTGCAACAGAATTCAAGGCGGATATACATAACTTGTATATTTGGGGATGCAAGGATCCAGCACGAAAATGGGTGAAGTTTCTGTTCATTGCAACGGATGATGCGATCTTCGTAGTGATGGTGTCATAGCCTCTAGAGTGGTGTGCCTCGGACTTGGCAGAAATGGAGAAGGTCGCAGCTCAACAACGAAAGAAGGACACCAAGTTGTGCATCACGTAGCTAGCTGAGAGGAGGTGCCAGGAATAAGAAGCAGCCACATCGCAGAAGGCGGCTGATGCAACAATAGTAGTGCAAATGGCAGAGACCACAACCGCACCAACCAGAGAAGTCGAGGAGGGCCAAGAGATGTCCTTAGGGTAGTAGACTAGGGAAGTGGATAGGGAGGAGGACTGTGGAGACCCAAGCATGACATCAACACAGCTGAAGTGGCCACTCAGCCCAGAGAAAATAGCCCACTAGAAGAAAGGAAAAGCCACGAAGATGTCCGTTGACCTGATCATGCTCACGAAAGGTGATCTATTGGATATCAACAAAACGATTCGTGAAGTCACGGAGGATGCACTCCAGGGATTGCAAATGGAGTAAAAAACTGTGTTGGGGGTGCTCAACATGCAGCTACAAGGTTTACATGTACAACACTGTCAAACATGCACAATGGCCCAGTATGTCATAACAAGAACACTGAGGCTGAATAGACGCTACGTGCTCGTATGGGTAACACCTTCATATTGCCAAAAGGCACACTAGCAGTAGCAAGTTAGGATGATTGGGCTATGATGAGCAACATGAATGGCGTCAACTTGAACTTGGCCCCCTTGCCACATGAAATATTGTACTAGCTGCAGGATGGGGTCATCGCCAAACTCCGCGCCCAGGAAGGCCGAGAGATCCAAGTCCTTCATGAGCAGAAAATCAACATGGACCAGCACGACATCTAGAGGGATGAGTTGGTTTTGCAGGCTAGTAGATTGGAGTAGATTGTAGAGGATGCATGCAGGAGCATTCCATAGTTAGTCGTGCTGGCAGAGCTACTAGCAGCAAAGTGGGTCCATAGATTGGCGACTAGAGTCCACGAGGCCCAAAAGGAAATGACAAAGGTTCAGTTGGAGCTGAACCTACAAATCACCGAGCTATGATTGAAGGTGCAACCTTTCACACCCCTAGAAGTTAGAGAGCAATGCGCCAGTTCTATCCAGATGGGGTTGGAACAAATTTGCCAGGTGACACAAGGGTGCACTAGGATGTTGGAGCAAGCACTAACCATACTTACAAACTTGCACGAAGACCTAAACATACAGTGCCTAGAGACAGAGGCACACGAGTTATAGCAGGAGTATGACAGTGTCTGGGGCATCGTGCAGATGGTTTCCCTTACTCAACGACTCACTGGACTACAACAAGCAAGGGAATTGAAGGATCGATTAGACGCTACGCACCAAAAGGAAGCTTTGCTTAAAGCATGTATCCAACCATGGATTGATGAAGCGTTCACAATTACAGCTACCATTGAAGGAAAGTCGGCACCGATACAGGAACTGTATGTGGTTGGACAGAAATGTGACCCTACTCACAAAAGTTCAGAGATACATGTGCAACAAGTACAACAGGTAGCGAAACAGTGTTCTATGGACACCCAAGCTGCACGAGACCTGGTGCATGGACTTCGTGCCAACATCGCCACACCAATAGAGTGACTTGGGAAGAGTCACGATGATCCGAATTGGATCCTCAAACAATTGCATGATTGTTAAGAATGGATAAAAACTTCAAGAAATATTATAGCTATCAGAAATAACCTCTGAATAATGATAACTTGTAGCCGACAC
>APFE031239077.1:2639-42920 GCA_000404065.3 Pinus taeda
GGTGAACTGGACAGTCATCCAGAAGATGAACTGTTCCGCCATATTTATGTATATAAATATATGTTAGCTAATGAATAAAATCAATCAGTTTTCTCTCGCTCATTCATTCTGGAGTTACCCTGGCCTGACAGTGTCTTTATTTGTTCCGTTCAAAACAAAATATAAGTTTTTATGTGTCTTTATAAGAATAAGTGGTGATGTGTCTTTATTTTTTTATGAATTTTTTAAGTTTGGCAATTTGAGATGCATCATGATGTAAGAGTTTTTATAGCTATCAATATGTACCAACCATTTTATATATATAGCCACTTTAGTAGTATATACTTTTTATATCATCAAAGATTTAGGTATAAATATGAGAAAATTATAAAAACTAAGTTGAAAAATTCAAAAGCAATAATAGAGAAACGAAAATGATCTCTTTAAATTAAGTACAAATGTCATAAATTCAAGGAAATTCAACCACTACTTCAATAAAATTAATGATGTGACTTTAAGATTTCAAATGTAATTTAATATAAAAAATTTAAGGAAATAGTAGTGCTAGTTGTGTGTAGGTATGAGAAAGTGATGCAAGAGAAACCATTTCCTACCATGTGAATTTTTAATCATAAATTACTTCTACATTGTCTTTATGAATCCCATGGTTATACAAAACCCCAACAACATGTATGATCTATATCATTTAATCATGTTAATTAAGTATGGACAATTACAATTGATAGATCATCTGTTGTAATAAATAATGATATCATCATATAAACATGATACATTAAATGTGGAGACTCAAAGGAAGAAAACACTAACAATGTGCTTAGCCTAATTTCTTTATTTATTAATCATTTTCTACATAAATATTAAAAAACGAGCCTTAATTCCTTCTTCTTCTTAATTTCAAATATCATTGGGTTGTCAAGCTAAAGAGCATTGTAGACTTAACCATTCTTTAGTCTTTTCATTCTTCAACCATTTCTTTCGTCATGGGTTCCTCATGTTCTTACATATTACAACTTCCATGTTCAACACTTCATGAATGGTACTTTCTTCCCCTTCTCTTAGTTTTGTTGGAAAAATGCAAAGTGGCAGCGATTAATTCCAACTTTCCTTAACCTTAATATTTGATTGTGAACTTAGTTAGTCTTCGTGTGTTATTTCTTTAGATATTATTATCAAACAAATATCAAGAACAAAAATAGTAGCAATAGAGGACACAGAAATCAGGGTCTTAGCTAGGGAAAAAACCCCTCTAATGGGAAAACCAAAAAAAATATTCTCTTCTTATAGGGTCTACTTTAATGAGACAACAAAGACCCAGTCCCTAGCCCAAGTCCTCCTCTAAGTACCAAGTCAACCCTTCCAGTCATGTCTTTCCATAATCTAGCACCAACCAACTTCAAACTGTAACTTCAACTTTCCAGCTTTAGTACTATTTCTTTGACCTACAACTTTAGCCCTATAGCTGTTGTAGAAAATCTAAGTCAATGCTTCAAGAACTCTTCCTTGATCAAGTCATCTCCTTCCAAGATAAATGAAGTCAAACTAGAATATCTTTCTCTCCGAGCTAATTGATACTAGAACTAAAACCTGCAATTTTTTCCTTCTTGGAAGCTACAAAAACCCTAATCCTTTGCATGTGTGTGAGAGATAGAGCCCAAACATAAGATTTTCATCCTTCCTTTCTTCTTTTAGGCCTCCACTGTCTTTTTCTCTTGCTTCCCACCTATAGATCCAACTTCCTTCTTGAAATTGAATTTGTGAGTGAGTGAGCCACAAATGGGGCCAAAGTACTTGTATTTATAGCCTTTCCAAGGGGTTGAATTGCCTTCTTTATGATGACTTGAAGTTATCAGGGTCGACTTGTACTTTTGGAGCTTCCAGGACTTTCTAGACTAAAAAATAATTCCATATTTAATTACATTTTTCCTAGAAGGGTCTTATAAATATGATGTTGACTTTCTTGACTCATGACAGTGACTCCTATGACCTAACAAACCCTAGAAGCATGACAGACATGCTTTTACCTAGAATACCATCAATAATGAGCATGAAACCTATGCTTTAAAATAATAACTTTTTCTTTTCATCTCTTATTCGTTACATAAAATACATATTGAAATGAGTACAACAACACTTATAAAGACCGAAACTAATTACATTTCCAACAAGTCTAGCAACAAATCTTCCTTATGCAACATCACCTTATCCTCTATTAACATAACATTTGCTTCCTCGTTTTTATTTTATTCCTCCCATTTCATAGGCTCTTCTTTCTTTGATACCGTTTTATATAAGAGTTATCACCCCCCTACAATATCAATGTATCAGAATGGACCATCCCATTTATATAATTATCATGAATCACATGATTATATAGAAACCTAAGATTTATGATCTATGTAATTTACTGATATTAATAAACTATTCAATAATAATAAATAAGACATTTACTATCTGCATATGGGGTGACTAAGGTGGAAAAAGTTGGGGGGGGGGGGTGGTGCGCGGGGGGCGGGGGGGAGCGGTTGTGTTTTTATTGCCCCACCAACCGATGACTCGATGTGACATGGCAACACCCCCCCTTCCCTCCTCCCCCACCCCTAGAGAACATTCATGTAATGAATAGCATGACAACCATTATTACAAGGAAACCCAAGCAAACAAATAATTTAAGAGATATACCAAGGTATGTAATCGGTCAGAGTACTGCACCCATGAATCAAGTTGCTCACTGCAATCCTATCAATCCATCCACATTCAATGAGGAGCCATTAATTCATGCCTCATTGGGATTCTACATGCTACCTAAGGATTTTATCAGCAAACACATAGACGAAGATCATTATATTGAGGTGGCCTCGACAATTCTTTTAATGTATTCATGTCAATTATATAAAGCGATGTATTAATATCAATTATGGGCAAAAGCATCGAGCTGGGTTAATTTTTTTGGTGAAATAGGTTATGTTTTGGTGAAAAAAACAATGGCTCAATCGGTCCATCCAAGTGCTCAATGAAGATCTGTAGGTTTTAACCCCGTACAGAAATTACCTGCATACGAATTCTGAAACACAGGAAATAAACAATGCGAGAGCATAACACATAAAACACATACACATAGAGATTTTCCCCTGGATCCCAAAACCAGGACTACTAGATTGATTTTTCATTATATTCCTTTCAATGTTACAATACATATTTATACATGTCGAAGCATCCAATACCATTGACTGAAAACCATCGCGTCCAAAACCATGTGCAAAAATCATACACAAATCCATAGGTAGTTCCTCCCAACCTAATATAGGGTCCAAAACCAAAATTTTCCGAGGAGCTGCCTCGGACCCCATAGAGAGGGGTTACCTGCACCCCTCAAATCCCATGTGACTCTCCCTGCTATGCAATCGGCGTAACGAAGGGGGCGCTCTGTCCCCCTTCTAACCCCCCGATTAACTACGTGGGCTAGTCGTGGAAAGAATATAACACAACCCAACATTCTCCCACTTGTTGTTTTCTTTCCACAGGGGCCACAAGAGAGCTTAGTCATTTATCTAGCCTTGCAACGCGTATTATTTCTCTACACCAAGAGAACTTCTCAGAGGTCACAGATTTTTTCAATGCATCTGCAATATTCTTCAAAGTGTCCATCTTTAGCAGCAACACCTTTTTGTCTTCTATGATATCCCTCACAAAGTGATACTGAACATCAATGTGTTTTTACTTTGAATGATATGTAGGGTTCTTTGCCAAGAAGATTGCACTTTGGCTGTCACAGTCTATCCTTATAGCTCCCTGTACTAACCCCATACTTGAACACAATCTCTGCAACCAAACTGCTTCCTTGCTTGCATGAGTGGCTGCCATGTATTCTGCCTCTATAGTTGATAGTGCCACTACAGATTGTTTCTTACTCATCCAACTGACTACACCTCCAAATAGGTTAAACACATACCCACTTATAGATCTTCTTTGATCCAGATCTCCAGCCCAGTCCACATCAACAAAGCCATGGATATCCAAAACTCTGTCCAATCCTGGTCTTCCTTGGTAGCACAAACCATAATCACTAGTACATGTAAATACCTGAAAACCCACTTCACTGCTGTCAATGCTCCTTCCTTGGTTTTGACATAAACCTGCTCAATACTCCCACTGCATGTGCAATGTATGGTCTATTACAGACCATCACATACTTCAGGCTATCGACTACACTTGCATATGAAACACAAGACATATCCTCTTCCTCTTCTTGTGTCTTGGGACATTGTTCAACAGATAACTTAAAACCTAAAGGAATAGGAACCTTCACCGGTTTACTATCCTGCATATTAAACCTCTACAATATTGTTTTGACATACTTCCTCTGGTTTAACCAGAGCTTCCTCTTTGCCCGATCTCTTTTAATTTCCATGCCCAAAATATAGTTTGCAACACCAAGATCTTTCATGTTGAATTTGGAGGATAATTGGGTCTTCAAATCCTCGATAATTTCTTTGTCATTTCCAACCAGTGACATATCATCCACATACAAGACTAGATAAATAACACGGTAACCAATTAATTTAAAATACACACAGTGATCTGCTTTTCTTCTGGTGAAACCAAGTCCCCATATAAATGCATCAAATTTCTGATACCACATCCTTGGTGACTATTTTAACCCATACAAAGACTTCTTTAACTTGCATACCAATTCTTTCTTACCCTTCACCGCAAAGCCTTCAGGTTTCTTCATGTAGATCTCCTCTTCTAGATCCCTATGAATAAATGTTGTCGTCACATCCATCTGTTCTACCTCAAAATCAAAAGTAGCACCAACAGATAAAAGTAATCGAATAGAAGCTACCTTGGCAATAGGAGAAAAAATATCACCAAAATCAATTCCTAACACCTGGGAATAACCTTTTGCTACCAACCAAGCTTTGTATTTCTCCACCTTTCCCTCTGCATTTGTCTTCTTCTTGAACACTCATTTGTTGCCAATGGGTTTCCTTCTAGTTGGCAACTCCACCAGATCCCAAGCCTCCTTTTTGTGCAAAGATGCCATTTCATCAACCATGGCCTCTTTCCAGAGTTTTCCATCCATGAATCTACTGCTTCCTTCATAGTTCTGGGATCATTAACAATAATAGATAAAACAAAATTTGAACAGAAAGCAGATGGACTATACCTTTCTGGCTGCCTTCTTTTTGGAATTTCTCTTCTCACACCTGGAGTTTGTGGCTCTTCATCTTCTAATTCCTCCTCTATTGTAGAGTTTGATTCTTCCTCCTTTAGCTTAAACTCTATCTTTTGAGGCCCCTTTGGTTGGACTTCATGTTTAATAACATCTTTCACCTCTCTGAACACCACATCTCGACTGTACACAACCTTCCTTGTTACTGGGTTCAAAGCTTATAACCTTTTAAACCATCCTTATACCCAATAAAGATGCACTTTTCATATTTACTATCCAACTTGGTTTGTTTCTCCTTTGGAACATGTACATATGCATCACATCCAAGTACCCTTAGATGTGAAAGAGATGGTTTATTACCAGTCCATACCTCTTGTGGAGTCTTATCTTCCAACACTGATGAAGATGATCTATTGACCAAGTAACATACTGTCTCCACCGCCTCTGCCCAGAATCCTTGTCCTAACCCGACACCACTGAGCATGCTTCTTGCCCTTTCATCAATGTCTTGTTAATTCTTTCTGCAACTCAATTTTGCTGAGGTGTATATGGAGTAGTCTTATCCTATGCTATACCACACTTCTTACAGAATTCTTCAAATTCCTTACTGCAAAACTCTCCACCGTTATTTGTCCTCAGCACCTTTATCTTCTTCTCTGTCTGGTTTTCCACCAGAGCGTTAAATTCTTTAAACCTGTCAAAGACTTTAGATTTCTTCTTAAGGAAATATATCCATGCATTCCTTGAGAAGTCATCTATAAATGATACATAGTACATAGACTTACCCAGTGATGGAACTTTCATAGGTCCAAACACATCATTGTGCACAAGCTCTAATATTTGTTTTGACCTCTTACCACTAGAAGGGAAACTCACCCGATTCTACTTCCCATATATACAATTTTCACAGAAATCAAAATCCAGAGAGTTATTACTCATACCTTCTACCATACCTTTACAATGAAGTAATCAAAGGCCCTTCTCTCCAATATGTCCAATCCCTTGATGCCAAAGCATGATCTTCTCTCCAAAGACCACTAGATTTTCTACTCCACTTTCAGGAACCACAAAATTGTTGCACCCATCAACAACAGTGCTACCTTGTAGCTTGTACAGAGTTCCAATCCAAACTCCCCATGTTAATACTAGTGCTCCCTGAACCATATTGCAGTTATCCTTCTCGAACACTGTTTTTACACTTGCATCATCTAGCTTGCTTATAGAAATCAGATTTCTTGCTGATGCAGGAATATGTAGAACACCTGGAAGTGTTATAACCCTTCGACCTTGCAACTTCAAATTTACTTTTCTGCGACCAATGATTCTAGCCTTCCTATCATCCCCTAAGAAGATGTCACCAGCATTGTATTTCTCATACTCGCAGAACCACTCTCTATGGGGAGTGAAGAGAAAGGATGCACCTGAGTCAATCAACCATGCCTCATGATCTACATGTGTACTTGAAGAAGCCAAGTACACATCCCCACCTTCATCTGAGGTGGTTTTCGCCTTTGCAAAAGGAACATCATCAGATCCCTTTCCCTTATCAAAAGCTTTAGATTTACAGTCCCTTTTGTAGTGCCCTTCCTTTCCGCATTTCCAGCACACCACCTTTACAGGTTTTTTTAGAGATATAGATCTCCCTCTAGATTTATATCTCCCACTCGTTGAATTATTTTTGTTTTTGTTCTGGGGACCATCCTCATGCAGACAAGGCATCACCATTTTGGCTCTCCATATTTTTCCGTCTCATCTCCACCATTAGCAAGGATGAGAATATTTCATTAAACTACAAGGCAGTAGCATTGCTACCTATTATAATAACCATACTATCCCATGAATCTGGTAGAGAACACAACAAACTAATGCACTTATCTTCATCTGAAATTTTGATATCAACAGACGATAAGTGACTTACCACAGTATTAAACACATTCAGATGCTCTGTCATCAAGTCTCCATCTTTCATCCTCAGGTTATATATCTTTTTCCATAGGAACAATTTATTCACTAGAGACTTAGATTGGTACAAAATCCATAACTTGTCCCACAAAGCCTTCGCCGTAGCTTCTCCTGATACATTCATCAATACTGAATCTGAGATACACAATCGTATTGTGCTCTTTGCCTTTCGATCCAACTTCTTCCATTCTTCATCAGACATTCTTGTTGGTTTAGTACCCAAATCTACCGTGATCCACTGATCTTTATCCACCAACACATCCTCCATCTTGAGCTTCCACAACTCAAAACTCTAACCATTAAATTTCTCGATCTCTATCTTTCCACTACTTGCCATATTCTTTCACCGCCTAATCGATCTCGCAGATCTCCCACTGAATAGGGTCTACCAGAGGCCCGAGTGAAACCCCTTAGCAAGAAAGGCGTCCCCTTGAAGCCAAAACAACTTTGATGCCAAATGTAGGTTTTAACCCCATACAGAAATTACCTGCATACGAATTCTAAAACACATAAAATAAACAATGCAAGAGCATAACACATAAAACACATATACACAGAGACTTTCCCATGGATCCCAAAACTGGGACTACCAGATTGATTTTTCATTATATTCCTTTCGATGTTACAATACATATTTATACATGCCGAAGCATCCAATACCATGGACCGAAAAACATCACGTCCAAAACCATGGACAGAAAACCATCGCATCCAAAACCATGTGTGAAAATCATGCACAAATCCATAGGTAGGTCCGCCCAACCTAATATAGGGTCCAAAACCAAAATTTTCTGGGGCGCTTCCCCAGATCCCATAGAGTAGGGTTACTTTCACCCCTCAAACCCCCTGTGACCCCACCTGCTACGTAATCGGCACAACGAAGGGGGGGCTTCGCCCCCCTTCTAACCCCCCAGTTAACTACGTGGGCTAGTCATGGAAAGAATATAACACAACCCAACAAGATCCAGGCACTAAAAAAATAGCTTGATCGAGGGTTAAAAACTAACCCTTAATCTTCGAGAACAACACTGCTCCCTACAGCTGATCAAACAAGTCATCAATCCTCAACAAAGAGTACCTATTCTTAATCGTCACCTTGTTCAAATGCCCATAATCGATGAATAACTTGAGGGCACCATCTTTATTCTTCAAAAACAACATTAGTGCACCCCAAGACAACACACTTGGCCTAATGTATCCCTTGTCAAGAATTTCCTTCAACTGCAACTTCAATTCCACTAACTCTAGAGTGCTCATCCTGTATGATGCCTTTGATGCTGGTGCTACTCATGGTACCAACTCAATAGAAAATTCCACTTCCCTGTGAGGCAATAAATCTGAGATATTTGTTGGGAATACATCCTGAAACTGTTGTAAAACTAGGTACCTTTTCAAGACCTCAACATCGTCAACGTCCTTACCTTTGTCACTGGAAATATGCATTGCACATAGGACACACCCTTTCCTACAATTGTGCTTTGCCTACATAGTTGTAACCATTCTAACTCATGTCGCCTTATTCTTATCATGCAAGAATCTCTGCTCTCCATTGTCATCAAAGCACTTAATAGCCTTATCATAGCAGTCCACCTTAGTACTGTGAAGATACAACCAATCCATACCTAGAAGCATATTGTACGAACCCAATGGAAGTAAATTCATATGCGTTGATGTAGACATACCATTCAAATGAAATGCACAAAATCTTACCCAATGATGAAATCATTTCTTAGTACCTGTAGCCAACTTCACTAACCAATAATATGCATGTACTTCTTTATTCAAACCATGCTTATCCACCAGGTCGGGACTTATATAACTATAGTTATATCCAAGGTAAATTAAAATATAAACAACTTGATTACAAAGATTACCTTCCATCTCAATAATATATGCATGCTGATCAACCTCCTTATTATCCAAAGATGCATAAATTCGAGGAATACTGTCCAACATCCCCAACTATCTGTTCTTCTTGAGCACTGTAAATCTGCAGTATGCCACCCTAATGTTGCACACAATCTCTCCTACGATGATCTTGGCCACAAGTCCAATACTGTCAAGTCTTCTTGCCATCACCCTTATTCTACTCCTCAAACTAAAATCCTTGTCCTTTGTTAGTTGTATTCAACCTCTTGTGTGACACTATGTTCTCTGTGTTGCTTGTATCTAGTAATCTTCCTCGCTTCTTATCCCAATTTCCCTTTTTATTGTCATTACCATTCCACTCCTATTTGGATTCATACATATATTTCGATTGCTCATAACCGCACTTTGATTTTTTTTTGGCTTCCTCTAATGATATAGGCTCATTAATATTGATATTGTCCTTGAATGTTACCGGCAACCCAATGATGAATCTCTGAATCTTAGGTTTCTCCTTCTTAAGACAAGGCATATACCTCGGTAATAAATGCACATTCTCCATGAGCCATCTTTGTTTCTCACCAATACAATTGGAGACCCACATGGGAATGTGCTAGGTCTTATGAACCGTTTCTCGAGCAGTTCATGTACCTGATTATTGATTTGTGCATTCTCTAAAGCGGACAACCTGTACATTCCGATGTTAGGCAATGGAGCATCTTGCTGCAAATTAATATCATGTACTATTTCCTTTTTGGGTGGCAGGCCTTTAGGTTCTTGAAATAGTATATCATATTCTAAAACAACATTTTCTAAATCAGCTTGTTGTTTAGCATTACAGCCCTCAAATACATTGGTTTTATTAGGTTTCTTTTCCTTTACAACCATCATTAAAAATTGTTTGCAAGAATTTACAATTCTTTTCATCTGCCCTAAGTTTATGAGAGTATAATTATCCTTGAGTTTATGAGCTCTTACAATATATTCAATTCCATATTTAACGAGTTGATACTTGTTTTCTACCCTATAGAAAATATCTTTTCTATCATACAAGTAAGGACTTCCTAAAACAATTCCACATATATCCAAGGGAACAATATCTAACTCAACCTCATCTACAAATGCTGACCCAAAAGAAAACCTAAGTTTACATTTTCTAGTTACTTGTAGCTTTGCTTTATCACATAACCAACCTAATGGATATGGCTTCTTGTGAGGTGTGGTTAGTAATCGCAACTTCTTTACAATTGCTTCAGAAATTAAATCTATTTGTGAGCCACTATCAAACAAAGTATCAATCTTTTGATGCTTGGAAATAGCTCTAATATGAAAAATCTCATGTCCTTTCCTCTCATTTTCTTCATTATCAGTAGATTATGCAGAATTACTAGTAGATGCTTCAGAAATTTTACCTTTTATACCTGTGGCTGTGATTGTTGTTTCATCGCCTGAGTCTGACCCGAAATATTTTGAATAGCTGCAACAGTCTTCTTCTTTCTGCCATCCTACTTCTTGGGCCTTAGCTCCTGATGTAGAATCTAGCAGTGTTCATCATCATGCCCATCCTTCTTGCAATGAGTGCATGAAGATTTGGTCTTTTGTACAGTATTTATCTTCCTCTCTTTCCATTTATGTTTTCTCTTTTCCTTATTCTTGCTTGCAGTGGGTTTTGATGATCCCCCAACTTCTGGGTTCACATTCTTGCCTCTAGCCTCTAGATGTGTAGCCTGAACAGATACCTCATCTATGCTAGTGGGATTAAACATGAGAATGGTGTGCTTTAAATAGCTATGTAGACCACCTATATACTTCAGCGAAGTTTCAGGTGAGTCCAAAGAAATTCCTAGAATCAAAGCTCTTTTCCTAAATTCTTGGGTATAACCTTGTACACTTTACCCCTTTAATTGTCAAAGAGTTTGCCAACTCATCATGGCTTGCTGCATATAAGCTAGTGGATAGAACTGTTTTTTAATTGCAGAAACAAATTCACTCCAGACAGAAAGGATTTTACCATGCTTCTTCATGTCAGCTTGTGTCCTGCCTTCCCACCATACTAAGGCAGTGCCTCCAAGGCGTAGGATGGCTAGCTGAATCTTACTCTTGTCTGAATCAATGCTCCGCACCCTGCAATATACACCAATATGTCTAATCCAATTATTCAGCTTCTCTGCATTCAACTCTCCATCATATATCGGCAAATCAAATTTAACATCTAATTTAATCAAAGATGTTTTCTTTTTATTTTCAGGGCTATTAGGAGGCATGGGAAAATTTTCTTCTTTCCCTTTGCCTTTATAATGGTCATGGAGGAGAGATTCTTCTGCTCCTTTATCTTGTTTGGATTTTGATAAATCTTCATCTCTACCTTTCTTAAATTCTCTATAAATTTCCTCTACCATGGCTCTCATGGTCATGAAACTATCCATGAACTGGGAGTCTGATTCCAAGGGACTTTCTTCTGACATTTTCCTCTTAGGATAGACTCTTCCAATTTTTGGGTTAGCTTCAACCAACTCTCCTCCTAATTTAAGCTTTGATCTAGTTATCATTAAACAAAAATCCAGCACAAGCTTGTCTAACCTTAGTAACCTAGAGCTCTAATACCACTTCATCTGATATTGATCTAAGACAAATAATTAAGGTATTACAGACCCATGTGCATGGATGTGCCTATGTTATTTTATGCAATGGATCGATAAGATTGCGAAATACACAGACACTGAAGCAGTTAGATAAAATATAACAGGAAAACATGTAAACACAACAAGTTAAATAAGGAGTTCACCCAATAATCCTGGTGTATGTCTCTCGGTCCAGCCTTCAGTGGTGGTCTCTCTATTATGTTTTCAAAGAAGAGTTTTTACAATAGTGAGCTCAATTTGAGTCCCACATAGCAAATATAAATCAACAAAACTGCACTTGGATCCCCCAAGTCTCTAGAGTACACAGAATCGCTTTGCTGATACTTGACCTCTATTGGTCACAGTAGTATGAGCCCATTCTTAGACTCATACATGACATGCATATATAGAGGAGTTCACTTGAACCTCTCAAGCCCTCTCTGGAGTACCCAGACTCTCTGACTCTCTCTAGCTCTTTCTGGCTTGATGTTGCCTTTTGTTTTTGCAGGTCAGCTCGATTCTTTCTCTCTGCTCTTAGCTTTCTGCATCTAACTTACTCTTCTTCTTTCTTTCTCAATTCGTGGCTTTAAAGCCAATCTGCTTTCTGACTATTCGTTTATGCTTCCTGGCTTTCTGGTTCCCTACCTCTGTCCTTCTGAATCCCTTTGTTCTACATAATCATCACTGTATAACGCCTCACAGGGAGGTGGCCACCTATATCGTAACAAACTGAGTGTCAATTCTCTTGGATGTTTTCAAAATGACCGTTTATTCCATTAACTCTAAGAATGCCTGCAAAACACGACCTTCTGCCAACACATCGTCCACCTTGAGCTTCAAATCTTATACAACTCTGCCTGTTTACCTCGTCAAATCTGGTCACCCGTCGGAATGCATCTTTGCCATTGATCTGGAGCCTCCAGATCCAATGGTCATCATCCTTATCAGGCGGATAAGTAACATGATCTTTACCCGTCCGATGTGAGCATTTTTCTCTCTCTTCTGCTAGACGCATGGCACCCCTTGTGTGGCATCGGGCGAGACTCGGTTGAAACCGCTTACCACTCGAAGCCCTTTCAATATTCGGTTGGTTTTTGTGGGACCCCACTTCTGATGGAATCGGCATGATATCCATTACATTTTATAACTTTTCGGGTATGAGCGCTCAGGGCTTTTCCTTCTTTGAGGGGTATGCCTGATGATATTCATCGCTAATCGCATATCAGAAACTACCCCCATTTCTTAAATTGACCTCTGGTTTTTCTAATCTATGGCAGTGCATGTTACCATGGGCCGACGGTCTGTGCGCTTGACTGAGGATCCTCGTTGCTCTATGCTGATCACAAATTGCAACTGTTTTCGAGGATATCTCTGATAAGCTTGACCTTTATAAGACTTTGAAACTTTGGCATAATTTTAAGAGTTCATGAAAATTTAGAGAGTGTTTTAGGATCCAATTCAGATCATTCAAGTAGAATGTTCCACATTCTCATAAAAGATAAGTATTGTTTTTTTATATCCTATATAGTTAGCTTTATCTTTGCTACTTGATCATTATCCATCCCTTGGAAGGACTAAGATTGAAGTTATAAGGATTATGGATAGATTTAGAGGGAGATTTCAAAGGAAACTGACCTGTATCATGAAATAAGCCTTGTTATAGAAGAAACCCTACAAGGTTTGTGAAAGGAAAAAGTCAAGTTATGTATAAATACTTGTAGCAGATATTCTTCATATATGAAGGTATGATCATTTTACTTATTTCTAACCTTCATGTCTAAGGTTTTGCAATAAATATTATTATGGTGTTGAGGATAATTGATCTTTATATAAAATCAATCCTTATCATACTATCTATCCTTTGTTAACTTTGGTAAAACCATAATTTAAGGTTCACCAAAAAACAGTAGCCTACTTAGGGTTTGTTGATAAAATCGAGAACATATAATGAAATCCTAATCTCTTGGTGTTTAAGGTTTGTTGATAGAAAACCCTAGTTTTTTAGGGGTTGTTGTTGTTCTCTAGGTTATATGATGAAACCCAAGATTTTTAGGGTTTGATGAATTAGGGTTTATGACAAAACCCTTGTAATTGTTAAGCCTAAGAATGAAACACTAGGTGTATATGCTTCCATATTATTGATACCCTAACTTGGTTGAGTAGCTGCATATCTTTGATAATTATATACAATGTTTATGTCAAAACCCTAGTAGAAATTGATATGTCTCTCAAGCATGATAATGAAACCCTAGATGTAATAATTCTCTCACTATTTTTTAAATAAATAATTGATATCTAGAGTTTAGTTCTAATGATGAAATCTAGGGGTTGTGAAAAAAAACCTAGCAAAGGTTGTTGTGAGAAGTCTAGGATATGAAAATGTAACCCTAGTTGATTTATTCTCTTTTCGCTATTTAAGTTTAGAATTTGATATTTAGAGTTGAAATTTTTTTCGTAACCCTAGATGCTCTCTCTATGATAATTTGATAATCCCAGTTTTACTTTTCATGCTCCTATATATTTCTTCTTGGTTGTACCTGTTGATGAATATTTGCAGGTACATAGTCTTCAAGATATTGAAGATGCTTACCACAGAGTTGATGAATTGATGATGATGTTGAGCATGATGAAAATAGGGAGTTGTAAGAATCTTGATAGCATTGAAGTTTACATTGATGATTAATGGATGAAATTGTTGCCATATGAGAAGGAATGATGTTAAGAAAGTTTGAAAGTTCTCTGATGATATGAATGTGAGAAGGAATGATGTTATGAAAGTTTGAAAGTTCTCTGATGATATGATGATAAAGCATGTGTGGCTGAGTTGTTCATGGATTTATCCCCTAGTATAGAAAAAGCTCAGATAAATAAAGTGTATAAATCCCCAGTTAAGAGGAAGGGAATATTGTGACAACTATAGTAAAGACCTTGAATAAAGAGTGAGATTAAAGAAATACTAAAGCACTACACATGGTTTTTCATGAGTTGTATTCATGATTAATAATTTTGTGATTGATGAAGCTATGAAGAAGAATTGGATGTTTTGGAAAAGTGTTGAGGTTGAGTTTGGTGCCGTTGGTGAACTGGAACAAGAAATATTTCATGAAAATATGATGACCTAAGTAACATCAGAATAATTGAAGACCCCAAAGTTTTGTGCTAGCATACATGAAAATCTACAATGGAAGTTTGATATTGGTTAGGGTCGTGAAGCTACAATACGTGCCAAGAAATGAACAAATAGTTGATGCGCTGATGAAATCTCTTCCCAACAAGAAGTTAGTTTATTTTGGGAGCATGTTGAGATTGGTGGATATCTCTGATTTGGTTAAGAGGGAGAGATGAAGTACAATAAAATTTCCTATATGATGGTACTTGGGAGGATAACATAGCCTAGTTAATATTGAGATCACTGTTGATGTCTATATCCTAGAGGGAGGGTATTGTGTGGAACTTCAGTTTAGTATTGATACCTGGATCGTTGTAAGGGTTGGTGTTAGGGCATGGAGGACTATATGATATCTATATCCTTTTAGATGGATACCATGGTTGTAGCCTGATGGTACCTATAGCGGCAATTTCCTAGATGACACTTTAGTCCCTGTTGAGAGGATACCTTGGCAGTGAGGGTATCCCAAGCATTATGTGTGTTGTTGTACTCTTTTTAAGAAAAATTCAAATTGAGTTCAACGTTGTATCGGCTGAACATGTATGAATACCTCCCTAATTAAGAGGGAGTGTTGAGAAATGTAACTAGTAGCAGTATTCATAATTGTATTTTAGTCATGATGTAATATATTTGTCAAAAGAAAGAAAAAGGAAAATTATTTATATGCATGGGTTTCACGATTTATTTATTTTTGTTTCTAGCTCAAGCCTCCATTGAAGGATTCTATGGTTGATTCATAAGTTATTTTCAATGTCTAGACCCTTCTTGGGCTCTCCATATCAAAGAAAGAAAAATATGTGTATCAAAATGTATCTAGTTCCTCCTCCACCAAGCTAACTTCCTCATCAAGCAAGTCAACTTCCTTATTAAGAAAGTTAGCTCCATTAAAGATGATTCAACCCTGCAAAAGGCTATATATAAGTAGAGATTTCAACCTAGTATGACATCCATCTCGTGAAGTTATTCAATCTTCAATATAAGGAAGAAAGAAGTGTGAAATGATTAGAAATGAAGGTCTACTCCATTACAAGAGGAAATGAGGCTAGCGAAGTGGAAGAGTAATACAATTTGTTCTTGGTTATATCCACACGTGTGAAAGGACTAACGAAAATTTGTGAAGTTGCAAGACTAAAGGGCCGAAAACTTTAGAAGTTGCACAATAGGTCAAAACTCTATTTGAATTGGATATTTGAGATGGATTCATGTTGACTTTGGAGATATTAAACTGTATTCTTTGGAAGTTGATTTGGTGGATTGGAGGAGTTCAGGAGTTCATACTATTGGTCAAAAGGTCTTGGTTGTCTTATTTCTTTGGTTCTTGAAGAAAAGAAGAGGTTTTTTTGGGTTTTCGTCTCTAGAAGAGGTTTTGGCCCTGAATTATGGCCTACATTTGGTGTGCATGTCTTTGATGATCTTCATTCTTAGTAGTGATTTGACACAAGAAACTATCAAGATAAGAGAAATCCACATCAAAAGCTTCCCTAAGGATTTCTAAATTTAGCAATAGGATACATATGTATTGTAGAATCTGTTTGTTGTGAAGGTGTTTGTATCTATACATAATTTGGTCAAATGCGGTTTTTCGAGAAGGAAAAAAAATATTGTTAGTTTTTGATTATATATATATATATATATATAGAGAGAGAGAGAGAGAGATATGAATATGAGGATACCAAGTTATATTCATCCAAGGGCATTTAAACTCAAGTTATTTTAGTAATGTTTCTCCTCAGTGCCTGTAAAATATTATGAAATATGTTAAGAATGAGCCATATATTCTCAACAATGTGATTAACATCTTTTACAGTTGGAAGGTCGTTGCATTCAAATTAGTTAGGAAGACATCAAGAAAATCCTTCTCATGTTGCACTATTGATCTGTCTCTATGCAGAGATCATGTCAATATATAAAAATATACAAAATCAAAACAAATCACTATAGTTAGGATATTCCTTTCCATATTGTTTTTCATCGTATCAGTATTTTTAAAATTATCCCATTGCGCAGTTAGTCATTGACTAAGGGTAAAGGCTAAGGTAGTAGACTAATTAGTACACATTTACCTTGTATTAGTTATGCAATTTTATTCCTACCAGCTTTTTTATTCCTACTTACATTGTATTCCTTCTGGATGGAAATTTTTCTTGAACTTTAAAAACGTTGACAAATCTCACTAATCCCTAATATGCAAACTATAAAATGTTTATTGATATATTTGTAAAATTATTCAAATTTATAATGTTTTTATTTATAGTCTCTATATAATGTCGGTGATTTTTAAGGTAAAATAATTCTATATTCGAAAATTTGGGTGAATCTTCTTTTATAAAAATTGGAATTTGGAAAATCTTTTTTGTGGAAAAATCATGGAAAATTAGCCCACTGGGCGAACATTAGCCCCTAAAATTTTCCATTTTTATGAGTTTTTTATAAATAAATACAATATGGTAATTCTTTTGTGTCACTTGTTATCAATAACTTAGCTTTGATGGCAATTGTAAATCAGAACATTTGTTTATGGGAATCGATATGTGAATGGGATTATAACTTTTTTTTTGTAAGTAAAGTCATTTTCATTATAGTCGAATTAGTACACAAAGTGCACTCTTGGGAGCCGCTTTGGAGCTCAGCATATGTTGGGCTTGAACATGGCCTTTAGAGCAAGAAAACATAAGGTGTAAATAAAACTAGGGTGGTTTCTTCTCCTAGTGGAGAAACTAGAAAAATCCTTGTGTTTACAGTTCACCAAAAATAAACAAAAACATGGTAGATACACAATGCCACCTTGAGCGTCTAGCCACTAAAAACAAGAGCCACTAGAACATGAGAAGTGGTCATGCCACTGAGAGAAAACAACAATGAGTACATGAGGAACGAACAACGAGAAACGAGCAGACATAGTACTAGCTTAATGCTTCCATGGATCCTCCTTGACCACAAGGCATGGCTTCTAGAAGTCTAGGTCGTCAGGTAGAGGAAGTTGTGAAAAGTTTGGAGAAATGGTGGAAGCATGGAATTTAGTAGGCCAACCAGTGGAGTCATTGACTTGGATTTTGAGTCCAATGGTCTTGCAATTGGGGCCTCTTCCTGAGTTTTGGGAAGAACCCACACCCTTTGGATTCATCTTTGCCTCGCAACAAGGCTGACAATTAGGGGAAGAGGGACTGTGCAACCTAGCACGAGGAGCACTTGCGAGTTCAGGAGAGAAGGAGAAATAATGCACCAATCAATCAATGGGGAATTACACCCCTGAAGTTCCATTCCCAAAGGATGGGAAATTTGGCGATACACCAACTTTGCATGATGGAGATTATATTCCAGATCTGACACATGACCCTCGAGCAGTACATTAATGTCTTCTTAATTTACATATTGTCATCCCAGTACATTACAGAAGGCCTAAAGGTGGTTTCCTGAGGTTCAAAACTCACAAGCTTCAACGTCAACCACCATGTGTCTGAAGCAATGGGGAATTTTGCTATTGAAGTGCTCATCTCCGCGTCCACACCAAGGAGGGTGAGGAGGCCAGCTTCACGCACACCCTCCTTTTTTGGGCCTTCCTCGATTTTGTACCATGGTCGTAAAGTAGCAAAATGTAAGGGCTTGAGAAAAAGCCGAGAGACCACCTTCTCTCGAGAACCAAAATTGGATTACAGGGTATGAGCTTCCATCAATTTAATGGCAGATGTTTTGGAGGCCAAGTAGAGAGGGAAAGTGCTTAATGCTATTATAAATGCCCAAGAGGGGTGGGATTGACACCACCCCCTCACTCCTTTCTCGAGGTACTGGAGAAGTTGGCTTGGTGCATCGTCGAAATCCCTTTCCAGGCTAGATGTACTGCCATCTTTAACTGCGTGGGGGTTTGGATCATTCGGACTACCACCTAGATCTGGGTATTGGGATTGGAACTTACACTTCTCTAATTATCCAAATTTGTAGAGTATTATTTTCGCCACCATGTGTGGCCGTTATCTACTAGTGTTTCATATTTTACTATTTCATTGGATTGTATTAATCTAAATTCCTCTATATATTCTAATGTTCATATTGGTATGAAATTTGACAATTTTTAATTCACCTTTATTTGTTTATAATAATAATAATAATAATACTATCTATTTTTTAGGTCACAGCCAAGCCAGACACCAAATTGGTGCATGAGACCCCCTTGTTTGTGGGACAAGAGACCCACCTCCGCGCAACGATCAAAATTGGTGCATGAGACCCCTTGTTTGTGGACAAGAGACCCACCTCCGCGCAGCGATTTGACTGCTAAGTCTACGAAGGCATACATACTCTACCCCCCTCTGGTTTTGAACCTGTGACCTCTTAGGAGGAAACACATGCTCTTAACCATTAGGCCCACTCAAGCTGTTATATATATATATGACTGCCCTACGTTTATCAAAGAAAAAAAATATAAAAATTGAAAGTCATTAAAACATAAACTCATTAAAAATTTATGTTATTTGTGAAAATTAAAATTAAATAGAAATAACACAATCATCCAAACTAAATCAAATTGACATACTAAATTTACCATCAAAGTAATACTATTATTTGAACGAAAAGGTAAAACTTTTGTGGCTTTTCCCTTATTTAAAAGGTAGAGGTTAGTTCCAAGGTTGAGAATCTATTTTACATGTCACTTGTCTATCATTGAGAGTGAGTAATCAACAGTTGCTGCACATATAGTTAGAGTGGAGGTAAAACTTGTATGGCTTTTCTCTTATTTAAAAGGTATACGTTAGTTACAGCGTTTAGAATTTATTTTACATTTCACTTGTCTATCATTGAGAGTGAGTAATCAACCGTTGCTGCACATATAGTTAGAGTGGGCACCATGAATATGAAGCAATACCACAGAAGGGATAGAGAAATTTCAGGGAGTTGTGTCGTTAGATATATGTACATATTTAAAAGGAGAGCAACAACACAGAAGGGATAGAGAAATCACCGTATTGATAAAAAAAAAGGGCGTTGTAAAGCCGTAGAGTAGTGGGTGTGTTGGAAAAGCCAAGTGAACGTACTGAGACAGATGGCGTGATTGTGTAAAGAATGCATGGAAACTGCGCAGGGTGAAGAAAGTGGTGCTCTTGAGTTAGGAAAACATAAATGGGGCGGTGGCCCGGAAATAAAAAACGTAACACACCGTAACACACGTACAAAATGGGAGATAAAAAAGGTAAAGCTCATGGTGGTGTGCAGCGACAGACGCAGAAATTGTGTAATGAATATTGACCGTCGCTCATCCTGGGGCCGTGATCTTCATTCCTGGGCATCTTGGAGCGGTGGTGGGTGAGAAGTCACCAAGGGATGCCGAGACAGAGTGAAAAAAAGCAAAGGGAGTATCTTGAGACAGCTGCTCTGAGTGGGTACCAAATTTGATTGCAATGATCAGAGATGCTGTGAGTGAATTGGAAAAGTTTGAAAATCACGAGTAGATGCGTGAGTTGGAAAAATTAAAGAAAAATAAATAAGGGTTGGTTTTACAAATAAAGGGGTCTCATAAGCTTGGCCCTGACTTTAAAATTGGATAATAATAATAATATATTTTACAACTTAGGTTTATATATTTAGTTTATAATATAATGATTAAATTATGAATAATGTCATATTTTTAATATTTTTATCAATTTTAAATTTACTATCTAGTTGTTTTTAATGTAATTGTACTTAATTACTTTTTGATGTAATTATGGTGACAATCATGCTTATTTTAAAATAAGACTTTAAGATTTTAATTTAATTATCTATAATTATGAAGTGATTGATATATTTTAATTTCCACGAATATTCTAAAATAGTTATAAAATAAAGGTTCAACTTTATCTCAGAATTAGTTGTGCTCTTTCTACTTTTTTTTAACTAAATTGATTAATAAAAAAAATATCATATGAACATGTCTCATATTGACAATAATTATGGTGATACAATTTAGAATTAGTTGTGTTCTTTCTACTTTTTTAATTGAATTGATTAATAAAAAATATATCATATGAACATGTCTCATATTGACAATAATTATGGTGATACAGTTTAGAATTAGTTGTGTTCTTTCTATTTTTTTAATTGAATTGATTAATAAAAAATATATCATATCAACATGTGTCATATCAACATGAATTATGGTGATGCAGTTTAGGCTTCAGATCCATATCTAGATTCTAAGAATTTTTTTTGGTAATAATTACATCAAGAAACATTTGTTGAAGCTTTTAGAACCAACCAATTTAATTTATTTATTTAAATTATAAAAGAAAATAATCTTATTCTAATTTTAGTCCAGTCAAAAGTAATTTCAAATATATGTTAAAATATATATATATAATATATATATATATATATATATAAATAATAAAAGAAAATTTATTTTCTTAGTTTAGTCAAAGGTATTTTCAAAATTATGTGGAAATATATTAATATTTATTTATATATATTTGACTTAATTATTTGAATCATGAAGAAAATTAACCGTCCTCTGATTTTTCGACCCAGTTAAAACTATCCATTTCTTTATATTCGTTGGAATGATCTCTCTATATATATTTAACCCGCTACCATAATTTGATTCTTCATCTTGTCATGATGATGAACCACACTGGTTTGATTGAAACACGTCGACAAATGTTTATGGATGAGGTTATTACTAAATTTCTTTTCTTAGAATGAATTATTTTTTTTTGGACATATGGTATGAATAAACCATGGTATTGGCCTCTAATATTTTCACAAAGTTTATTTATAGGTTAATAATTGTTGATTTTTGGTAGCATCGGATATGCTCTAGCCATGAAAATTGGTGGAGAGGCTACGGCACATGAGATCTCCAAGACCCTGAAATCGTTTGGGGAAATTCCACCCGAATGGAGAGATATTAAAATAATTAATATTTTTAATGAGACCCTAAGTCTAAACTTAGGAAAATTAAGATATTAATGTGTATTAAAATAATATGGGTGAGAAAGTTCTAAATAGTGAGGATCAAGCTAAATCTAATCTTATTCGTTGATTAAGGACTTAATCTTGGTCGTTGAATCATCAACAAGAAAAGTATAAGAGCAAGTTTGGGGTTTAGTTGAAGATACACTAAGGCACAAAGCGAGATCAGTCAGTTCGATTTTCTGGGGCGGGGTTTGCTGAGGAAATTGAACAAGTGATCAGTTGTAGTGAGGGGCAGCTCGACAGGAAGCCAAGGAATACATATTAGAGAGGCATCAGAGTGCCGAAAGAGGCTGCGCAAAGCCTAGGAAGGTTGATGCAGAGGAAGCAAGGGTTGACGCAGAGGCTAAGGAGGTCAGCGCATAGGACGCAAAGGGCCAAAGGAGATGACGTAGAGGCCGTAAAGGCTGACACAATTGACGCAAAGGGCTTCAAAGATTGCACTGAGGTGATCCAGTGGGACAGACTGAGATTTGATTGGATGACAGGGAGCCAGAGAAGGTGACGCAGTTCCAGAGAGTGTGTAGAGCAGCTTTCGCTATCTAGCACAAGGACCAAATGGGGTTGCTGTGGGATAATTCATTTGGTTGTTGATTAGCAGGAATATTTGTCTCCGGATAGAGGTATTGTTGCCAACAATATTCTCTGAAGGGTGAGCCATTTATGGCACACTAGTTGTATTCATAACCTGCTTAATAATAAAACCCTCTATATGTTGTACTGGTTTTCCCACAATGGGTTTTTCTGGGGATGATTGTCCAAAAATAAAGATGTTCCTTATGTTTTCTCAGTTTATTTCAGTTGTTGATCTATATGTTTGTGAAGGCTACAATTGTCTTTATTTCAATATTTATATTATTAAATAACTTGTTAATGTAAATAACAAGTAGGAGATAATAAACCATATATTGTAGTAGGGGTTTCTGATGTGCTAGATTCATAAATTTTCACATGGTATCAGAGGGATTTAAGATCAAGGAGGACTGAATACACCAACAGGAGAAATATGAGGATTTTCAACAGTGAAGCAACTATCCCGAAAGACAACTTTAATCTAGTGCTGAAGAGGCAAGAAGAGGAGTGACGCAGTGCTAAGAGGGTGATGTAAAGGCTCATGCAGAGCCTACGTCAGCATTATGAGCTAGAAGGAGAGCCAGTGCAGAGGAAGAGGAGGATCATATCAGGCCTACGCAGTGCCCGATCATCTTTCAAAGTCAGGAAGGATTGATGCTGAGGTCAGGAGGACCTGATCCAGCCCTCACTGTGATTGTGCAGAACTAGAAGGGCTCAGATTCTTTAGTTGTTGGGGTTAAGGGAGATGTACAGATTGTGATTTGAGGAGCTAGTGGGACATGGTTTTTGCTTGAGCAGAAGAGTGTTTAAGGAGATGGAACCAAGGTAGAGGGACACACTACCTTGACGGATTTCTAGCCAAGATATCTAGATTCGAGTTGCAGCAACAAAGGGGAATTTGAGAGGAGTAATTCAACAATTGGCTGATTTCCAGGAGGGAAGTCGAGACTCAGAGGGAGTCTAGAAGAGGAGAAGAGATGGCAGTAAATGGATTGAGGGGTCAGGATAGATTGGATGGGGCTTCCAATTTTGTCCTCTGGAAGGCCAGGATCCTGTCAATCGTAGATAAACATTGCATTAAGGACAATGCCTTGAAAACTATTGTTATCCCAGTTGACTCGAATGTTAATGAGAAGTATGAGATCATGGAAAAGGAAAAATCCATGATTCTATATGGGGTCAAGGATCATGTAATACCACATATTGCTGAGAATTCAACAACAAGGGAGATGTGGGAGACCATGACCACCTTATACCAGGGCTTTTCCTTGCAGCGGAAGATGTTATTGGAGAATCAATTGAGGTCATATCAGATGTAAAAAGGAGAGGAAAGATATCACTTCCTCCTTAGGATGCAAGGAATTCACGACTAGCTTACTTCCTTAGGGTCTACACCTGATCCAGAATTTATGGTCAGAACTACTCTAGATGCAGTCTCCGCAGACTAGGAGACATTTGTCCAAAGCATTTTGGGCAGACTGATTCTCCCCAGTTGGGAAGATATGTGGGTAGCTCTTCGATAGGAAGATATCAGGAGGTTGAGTAAGGCGGGGAGTAGTGGTAAGGAAGTTTGAATCAAGAAAGAGGAGGAGGAGTATGCGGCTCTATCATTTGCAGGACAACAAGGGAGGAGGAAGAAGAAGGACATCTCCAAGGTCAAGTGCTTCAACTGTGGGGAGTTGGGACATTATGCATCTCAGTGCCCCAGGAAGAAAGGAAAGGGAGAAGCTTCCGACTCAAAGGCATCTCCAGCTGAGGCAAAGAAGGATATCAAGACTAATGATGATTATGACATGAGCGCTCATGCACCTCTAGAGAAGAGGTGGGCTGACATCGAGTTGTAGTTAGGAAGACTACATGCAGGTGTAGGATCCTTGAGGTGCCCAAAATCTTGAATCACATCTGACTACGGGAGCCCTTAACAACAGTAGCATGAGGTCACGTGTTGAGTGGAGAAAAGTGTGGTGGAGTGATAAGGAAGTACTAGAGTGCAAAATTCAGTAGCAGCGGTTACAGCAGTGCGAGAGGCATAGAGGTGTTTGCAACAGTGCAGTCGTAGCAGAGGGAGAACATGATAGTAACAGAGGTATCTTCAGCATCACGAGGCTTCTAGATTGACCGAGATGTCGGTATTTGGGGGAAATCAGTTACCTACTTCTCAATAACTAAGTTTCAGTGCAGTAGTTAGCAGTTGCAATGCTATGGGCAGCATGATGCAACATGTTGAGAGGGAGTTGCAGTACAGATATAGAAGTGGCAGTGGCAGTATCATGGGCAGCAGTACTGGAAGTAGCAATGCAAAGGGAGTGAGGTAACAAGCCAAGCATCAACAAAAGTATAGATGTGGAGGATTAGTGTGATGTTTCTATGGTGAGGTATTACTAGAGCACATTCCTTGCTAGCAGGGAGTGTTGATTTTTGGCAGCATCAGATGTGCTCTAGCCATGAAAATTGGTGGAGAGGATAAGGCACATGAGGTCTCCAAGACCCATAAAATGTTTTTGGAAATTCCACCCAGATGGAGAGATATTAAAATAGTTAATATTTTTAATGAGACTGCAAGTCTAAACTTAGGAAAATTAAAATATTAATGTGTATTAATATAATATGGGTGAGAAAGTTCTAAATAATGAGGATCAAGCTAGATCTAATCTTAGCCATTGATTAGGGACTTAATCTCGAACGTTGAATCATCAACAGGAAAAGTATAAGAGGAGGCTTGAGGGTTAGTTGAAGATACACCAAGACACCAAGAGAGATAAGTCAGTTTGATTTTCTGGGGCAAGGTTTACTGAGGAAATCAAACAAGTGATCAGTTGCAGTGAGGGGAAGCTTGGAAGGAGGCTGAAGAATACATATCAAAGAGGCAACAGAGTGCTAGAAGAAGCATTGCAGAGCCTAGGAAGGCTGATGCAGAGGCTGCGGAGGCCAGCACAAAGGATTCAGAGGGCCAAAGGAGTTGATGCAGAGGCCATAGAGGCTAAGACAATTGATGGAAAGGGCTTGAGAGGCTATGCTGAGGTGATCCAATGGGACAGGTTGAGAGCTGATTGGCTAACGTAGATCCACATAGGGTGACACAGTCCTAAAGAGAGTGACATAGTTCCAGAGAGTGCGTGGAGTAACTTTCACTCTCCATCACAAGGAACAACCAGAGTTGTTGTGGGATCATTCATCCAGTTATTGATCAGCCATAATATCTGTCTCTGGATAGAGGTATTGTTGCCAATGATATTCTCTGAAGGGTGATCCATTTTTGGCACCCTAGTTGTATTGGGATTTTGCTTAATAATAAAACCATGTACATGATGCACCGGTTTCCCGCATTGGGTTTTTCAGGGACGATTTTCCAGAAATAACAGTGTCCATTGTGTTGTCTCAGTTTATTTCAGTTGTTGATATGTATATTTGTGAAGGCTTAAATTGTGTTTATTTTGATGTTTATATTATTAAATAACTTGTTGATGTAAATAACAAGTAGGAGATAATAAATTAAATATTGCAGTAGGGGTTTCTGATGTGTTAGATTCAAGAATTTTCACAAGAATCTCCATGATAGAGTACGGGTCAATATCCATGGTTAAGGATATTCTTTTTCATTTATTTAAATGTACATATGTTTAACTCATATATTAATCCTTTTTATAATTAATAATAATAATTTTAAATAAAATTATAATATAGTTATTTTTTATGAACTTTTTTAATCTTCCCAATTTGAAATGTATCATGAGGTAAATGTTTCAATGATTATAATGTGTATAGAAGCCATTTAATATATATGGTTACATTAGTAATACATGTCTTTTATGTCCAATGCAAAAATCACGAGATTGGGTATAGATGTGAGAAAATCATAGAAAACTAAACCTACTATTATAAAGAAAATTTTGAATCAAGTTGAAAAATTCAAAGGCAATACTAAAGAAAGGAAAATGATTTCATTAAATTAAGTACAAATGTCAGAAATTCAAGGAAAATCAACTATTATTTCAATGAAAATTATGAAGTGACTTGAAATTTTCAAAGGTAATTTCATTGGTTTGTCAAGCCAAAGATCATTGTAGCCTCAACCATTCCTTAGTTTGTTCATTCTTCAAGCATTTATTTCTTCATGGGGTCCTTTTGTTCTCAATTCTTACAACTTCCATGTCCAATACTTCATGAATGATAATTTCTTCCCCTTCTCTTAGTTTAAGAACAACTCTTCTTTATGCAACATGGTCTTATCCTCTACTAACACAATGTTTTATTCCTCAATTTTGTTTTCTTCTTCCCATTTCATAGGATCTTCTTACTTTAATACCATTTGATGCAAGAGTTAGCACACCCCTACAATATCAAAGTCTCATAATTGACCACCCCATCTATATACTCATCATGAATCGCATGATTACACAAAAACCAAACATTTATGATCTATGAAATTTAGTGACATTAATAAACAATCCAAAAATAATAAATAGACCATCTACTATCCATCGATGGGGTGACTAAAGTGGAAACATCGAAGGGTGGGTGTGTGTTTCCAGTGCCCCACCAACTCATGAGTCGACGAGACATGGAAACGCTCCCACCCCGCAAGAGAACATTCAAGTATGTATAACGCACCAAATATTGCTACATGGAAACCCATGTAAACATGCACTTTGAGAGATATACCAAGGTATATAATGGGTCACAGTATTGCACCACCACATAGACCAACTCACTGCAATCCTATCAAGCCATCCTGTTAGGTCCCTATAATACTACTGATTCCCCCATCACTACTGTAATTGTATCCCTTATTGTTATTGTTGTGCCCCTATTATCCCCATATTGTTATTATTGTGCCCCATAGAATCCCACTATTGTTATTGTTGTGCCCTTATATTTTTATTGTTATGTCGGCTTTGATTATATTATGACCCCTTAGACTCCTATATATAGAAAATAGGTTTTTCATTTATATCATCCAAGAATTGTTCATTTGTGTAATGTAAAGGAGGCTTCACCCTTGAAGAGGCTGATTTTGAAGTCGTTTCTCTATCTTTTCTTCTATTTTCTGAGATAGTTGCATAACATTTGGTATCAGAGCTTTGGATTCTAAGGTTTCGCTGCTCCAAACAGATCATCGTGGAATTTTTTCTATAACTTTTTTCTATGACGTTTTAGAAGCTCAAATTAAAACCCTTTTGAGCTGAAATATCAATTAACCTCGGATTTGAATTTTAGATCTTTTCTCACTATATTTTAGGAGATAGGATCTAAGGATGTTAGGGTTTTTGCAGGCTCTCAAATTATATCTCAAATAGGTGACCTGGGGAAATCATCATAACTTTCTCTCTGAGCATCAAATTGAAATTTTGTAAAATTTTACAGAAAGAGGAAGGCATGTAATGTTTTGTGTATCAGTATGAGGTCCTAAGGTCAAAACTGTGACACGTGGCACTTCGTACAAGTTCGATCTACTGAGCTAGTCTATAATAAGGTCATCGTGGGATATTTGGCATAACTCTTCATTGGAGAATCCATTCTCGATTAGACTTGCAGATTTGGAAAGAGGACTCAGAGGACTACCGCAGGACGCAATTTCAGAGCTTGGAGATCCACAATTACACAGATACAATAGATTCAATATCGAGATCCTACAAAGTGAAAAAAAAGGTGTGTAGATATTTTTAAAATCTTGCATAAGTTTTGCTAAAACATTAGTTTGAAGGAATTCAAAGGGCATAGTAAAGCATTATTATCATTAATTTATGCCCCAAAGAAAGAAAATGGAAACAACTAGTAAGAAACCTGAAATATATAGCATGACTCAAGAAGAAGAAGAAGAAATGCAACATGATATATCAAAATTATGAGACCAAGTGCAACAAAATTCACTCTCACAAAAAGTAACAGAAGCTAATATGGATGGTTTAAAGAAAGGCATGGAAGATAAGATGGATGGTTTAAAGAAAGGTGTGCAAGCTAAGATGGATGGTTTAAAGAAAGATGTGGAAACTAAGATGGATGGTATAGAAGAAAAGCTTAAAGGCAACATGGAAGATTTGAAGACATATTTGAAAAAGTTGCTATAAGAAATGCTTACTAATGGTGAAAGCGCAATAAAAGAAACTCACAATGAGGAAAAAATAAATGTTAATCATGATTTCATAGACACTAACATTGGATTGAAGACCCTCCATGTCCCAAAGATCGATATGAGGAAGTTTGATGGTAAGGATCTCGTAACATGGATACTACAGATGGAGCAATATTGCAACTTTATATTTGGAATCAAATCAGTTTACATGGCATCGATGGATTTTCTCTAATAAAGAAATTGTCACTTGGGAAATTTTTATGGATGAAATGATAGCACATTATGAGGATACAAAAAGCAAAACCTTTTTTAGCTAATTGATAAATCTCAAACAAAATGGTTCAATGATGGAGAACATTGGGGACTTCCAAAAATTGAATATAAGGGTTAAAGATATTCCATAGGAGCATATGATTGATGTGTTCATAGGGACTTCAAACTATAACATCCAACACGAGGTTCGCCTTTGGGAACCTGATTCATTGGAGAAGGCATTCAGGTTGGCAAGAAAAATGGAAAGCAAAATTATGACAACAAGGAAGCCTACCACTCACAACTATTAATATGGAAGTGTTGTTGCGCCTAGCCTTCCAAAACCTACAAGGTTGACACCACAACAATTGAAGAAAAAAGATCAAAAGGGATTTGTTACAGTTGTGATACAAAATAGGCTAAAGGTCATAAGTGTGCTCATAATAAATTATTTTACATAGATTGTGAAGAGGAGGGAGAAAAGGAACAAGAAACGTCAAAAGAAGAGGATATACACTGGGTACAAACCCTAGAGAAAGAATAAATGAATCTGACCATATCTTGTAATGCATTGGTTAGAATTACCACTCCTCAAACTATTAAGATAGAAGGACATATCAAGAAGAAAAAGGTAATAGTATTGATTGATTCAAGCAATACCCATAATTTTATTCATTGTAAGATAGCCAAGGAATTGAATTTCTTCCTATATCCAGCACTAGAGTGTCAAGTGATGGTTGGAAGTGGAGGAACCATAAATTACTCTGGAAAGTGCCATAATATCAATCTATCCATGGGAGAATATGTATTGAATAGCCCAATTGTTTCCATTCCAATGAATGGTGTTCATGTTGTACTAGGAGTCCAATGGCTACAATCCTTGGGGACAATAACTTTTAATTTTCAAGAACTTTTCATGAAATTTGTTTCAAAAGGAAAGGAAATTGAATTAAGGGGTGTCGTAGGGAAACAAGGAAAGATAATCAACTCTAACAGAATGAAAAATCTCCTAAAGAAAGAACAACATGGTGTAATTGCACAATTATGTTCACTAGAGGTTCTCACATTGAAATCATCTATTTCTCCAGATCTCCAAAAATTATTGGACAATCATTCCAAGGTATTCAAGACTACCAAAGGCTTCCCACTTATTCATGATCATGATCATGTTATTCATTTGATTCCAGGAATTGTCCTCCAAACATCAGGCCTTACATATATCCCTATGGCCAAAAGAGTGAAATTGAACGTATGGTTGCAGAAATGCTAGAGACTGGTATAATTCAACCCAAACAAAGTTCTTTCCCTGCTCCAGTAGTATTGATGCACAAGAAGGATGGATCATGGCACATGTGTCTGGATTGTAGGGAGTTCAACAATCTCACTATTAAAGATAAATTCCCCATTCCTAACATTGATGAATTATTGGATGAATTGCATGGATCAATTTACTTCACCAAGTTGGATCTTCATTTAGGATATCATCAAACCATAATGAAGACTAAAGGCATTCCGAAAACAACTTTTAAAACTCATGAGGGTCATTGTAAATTTTTGGTCATGCCTTTTGGCCTTACCAATGCACCTTCTACATTTCAAGGTTTGATGGACTCCATTTTCAAACCCTTCCTTAGAAAATTTTTGTTACTATTTTTTGATGATACACTAATCTCCAACAAGTCTTCGAAGGAGCATGTTCAACATGTTGACAGGGTGCTCAAACTATTGAAGGAGAAACAATTATATGCAAAAAGCTCCAAACGTTTCTTTTCAATACAAGAGGTCGAATATCTGGGTCATATTGTATCTCATGAAGGTGTTAAGGTAGACCCTAGCAAATTTAAATCCATTAAGGAATGGAAAATCCCCACATCCATAAAGCATCTGCGAGGATTTCTCAGGTTGGTAGGGTATTATCACAAGTTTGTTAAGAATTATGGGAGAATATCAACACCTCTAACAACATTATTGAAGAAAGATGCATTTTCATGGACTCTAGAAGCAACAAAGGCCTTCGAACATCTTAAAGAGGCAATGTGCCAAGCACTGGTCTTAGCGACACCAAACTTCACAAAAACCTTTATTATGGAATGTGATGCTTCAGGAAATGGAATTGGTGCTGTTTTAATGCAAGATCAAAGACCCATTGCTTTCGAAAGTCATCCAATCAAGGGAAAGTATTTACACAAAGCTATTTAAGAGTAGGAAATGTTGGCAATACTACATGCACTTAAGAAATGCTGACCCTACCTAATGGGAAGACACTTCAAGGTAAAAACGGATCATGATAGTATTAAACACTTTTTAGAACAAAGATTATCCTCTAAAGAACAACAAAAATGGGTCACAAAGATGTTGGGTTATGACTTTGAAATCATCTACAAAAAAGAGAAGCAAAATGTTGTGGCAGATGCACTCTCAAGAAAGGATGAGGATGTGGAAGCACTATTGTGCGCCATTTCTATTATCCAACCAGATTGGAGAAACGAAGAAAGGGAGGAATGGAAGAATGACGAGGAAGTGTGGGAACTTATTCAAAAGTTATAATAAGATTCCAGTACATCTGATACAATTAGTTGGAAAAATGATTCGTTATGGTACAAAGATCGCTTATACCTCTGTAAGAATTCCCAAATCGAACAAAAGATTCTTTTGGAATTGCACACTTCTCCCTTAGGAGGGCACTCAGGATTTTTAAAAACTTACCACAAGGTTAAGAAGGATTTTTTTTGGGATGGCCTTAACTCGGATATTCAAAAGTTTGTGGTGGAATGTTTGGTTTTCCAACGAAATAAAGCTAAAACAATTAAGACACCAGGTCTATTAAAACCATTATCCATTCCAAGCCAACATTGGGAGGAGGTTTCAATGGATTTTATCACAGGTTTAACCAAGTCTGAGGAAAGAGTGTTATCATGGTGGTAGTTGATAGACTTACCAAGTATGCACACTTTTGTGCATTATCACATAAATTTAAAGCCAGTACAGTTTCTACGACATTTTCAGAAACAATTCAAAAGCTACATGGAAACCCAAAGATTATTGTAAGTGACAGAGTTCCCATTTTTACTGGAAATTTTTGGACTGAATTATTTTCTTGTCTTGGTACTCAGTTAGCTCATAGCTCATCTTATCATCCTCAATCTGATGGGAAGACTGAGATAGTAAACAAATGTTCGGAAGGATATCTTCGTTGCTTTGTATCTGATAAACAGACACAATGGGTCAAATGGTTGCCTCTGGATGAATGATGGTATAACACTTCCTTCCATACTGCAACAAAAATGACCCAATTTATGGCACTTTATGGATATCAGCCACCATCCATCACATCATATTTAAGAGAAAATTCTAAGGTTCAAGTAGTGGAACATCACATTGAGCATCAACAACAAGTTCTCCAACTCTTAAAGGATAACCTCGTGTTGGCTTAGAATAGAATGAAACAATAGATAAATCAACATTTCAGCGAAAGAAGTTTTGATGTAGGTGACTGGGTATTCCTATGGCTACAACCATATAAACAAATTTCCCTCAAGAAAGCTAATAAGGATAATAAATCATCACCAAAGTATTATGGTCTTTACAAGGTGTTGCAAAAGATTGGTACTATGGCATACAAATTGGAGCTTCCTGCAGCTTCTCGAGTGCACCCAATTTTCCATGTTTCATGTTTAAAGAAGGTTATAGGCAACAAGCTCCTAGTTCAAACAATTTTTCCAAAACTTGACAAGGAAGGAAAAATTATATTGGAACCGGAAGCAGTCATAGAAACAAGAACTCGACAGCTACGAAATCGATCCATTTCAGAATATCTCATCAAGTGGAAGAACTTATCCGCTGAAGATTCCACATGGGAGGATGAGAATTTTATACAGAAGCATCCAGAACTACTCAAGCGTTGAGGGAAACACCTTTTTGAAGGAGAGGGGCATGTTAGGTCCCTATAATACTAGTGATGCCCCATTACTATTGTATTTTTATCCCTTATTAATATTATTGTGCCCATATTGTCCCCATATTGTTATTGTTATGCCCCATAGAATCCCTCTATTGTTATTTTTGTGCGTTTATATTATTATTGTTAGATTGGCTTGGTTATATCGTGACCCCTTAGACTCCTATATATAGAAAGGAGGTTTTGTCATTTGTATAATCCAAGAATTATTGATTTGTGTAATGTAAAGGAGGCTGCCCCCTCGAATAGCCTAAATTCTAAAGAATTCAACTATCTTTTCTATCTTTTTGTGAGCTGGTTTCATAACAGGTACTTTCTGAGGGAGGGGAAGTCAAGGTGGTAGTGGAATATCTACAACACCTAAAGATGGAGCTAGTAGCAACTCAACCGAACATGCAAGCACGGGAAGTGATGCAAGTGGCAGAGGGAGTTTTTCTAGAGGAAGAGGAGGTAGAGGCAAAGGAAGAGAAGTAAGATGTTACAGATGTAACAAACTAGGACACAGAGCTTTTGAGTGCCCAGAGAATGCAAGAACAAGTCAGAGGAAAGCAATTGTTGCTCAATTTGAGGAAGGATCATCAATAGTGACAGAAGAAGAAAATATACCAGAGAGAGGAGAATCTTTGCTAATCAATAAAGCTTTGCTCAAGCCAGCAAAGGAGATAGTTGAACCATCACAAAGAAAGACTTTGTTCAGAACAATGTGTAAGGTTAAAGGGAAATGCTGTCAGATGATCATTGATAGTGGCAGCACTGATAATTTGGTCTCTACAAAAGTGGTGGAGAAATTGAAGCTAAAGACAATAAAACATCCAACACCTTACAAGGTGTCATGGTTACAAAAAGGACATCAACTGTTAGTGAATGAATAGTGTGAAGTGGAGTTGTAGTTGGGAAAATATAAGGATAAAATTGTATGTGATTTGATGCCCAAGGATGTGTGTCACATATTGCTTGGAAGACCTTGGCAATATGACAGAGGAGCTATGCATGATGGGAAAAGAAACACCTACAAGTTTGGTAAAGATGGTATCAATCATACATTGCTGCCTATGGGAGAAGAAGATGCATCAGGAAAGAAGATTGTTCCAAAAACTCTATTAATGGGAGGAAAGGAATAATTGTAGCAGATCAAAGAGAATGAGGTAAATTTTGTTGTAATTTGCAAGCCCAAGGTAATAATGACTTCTACTAAAGTTTCTGATTTACCCATTGAAATCCAAGAAATGTTGGGTAACTATTGTGATATCATTGTTGATGATTTGCCTAATGAGTTACCACCCATTAGAAGAATTAGCCATCATATAGATTTGATTCCTAGAGCAATTCTACCTAACACAAAGCAGCTTACAGGATGACTCCCACAGAAAATGAAGAGGTTAGAAAGCAGGTTCAGGAACTGCTTGACAAAGGACTGATCAGAGAAAGTTTGAGTCCTTGTGCAGTACCAATAGTGTTGAGTCCAAAGAAAGATGGAGGCTGGAGAATGTGTACTGATTTCAGAGCCATCCATAAAATCACAATCATGTACAGTCCTTTACCTAGAATTGAAGATTTAATGGATTGCTTGAGTGGAGAAAAATATTTTACAAAACTAGATCTTAAGAGTGGGTATCATCAGATAAGGATAAGAGAAGGGGATGAGTGGAAAACTGCCTTTAAGTCAAATGAAGGATTGTATGAATGGAGAGTAATGCCTTTTGGGTTGTCAAATACACCAAGCATGTTTATGAGACTCATGAATGAAGTTCTTAAAGAATTTATTGGTAAATTTGTAATAGCATATCTGGACGATATATTAGTTTACAACAGGCCTAAGGAGGAGCACATGAGACATTTGAATTATGTCTTACAAAGGTTACAGTAAGAGAAATTATTGCTGAATTTGAAGAAGTGTTCATTCATGAAAGGCGAGTTAGTGTATCTGGGTTTTGATATTTTTGTTGAAGCGCTGAAGATGGATCTAGAGAAGATCAAGGCAATCATGGAGTGGCCTTCACCTAAAAGAGTCTTTGAGGTAAGAAGTTTTCATGGTCTTGCTAGTTTTTATAGGAAATTCATAAGGAATTTTAGTAAGATCAATGCTCCTATTATTGAGACCATAAAGAAGAATAAACAACCATTTAGATGGACTGCTGAAGCAGAAAAGAATTTTCAGCTATTGAAGAAGAAGATCACTGAAAAACCTATTTTGATTCTACTTGATTTTAGTAAGCCTTTCCAAGTGAAATGTGATGCCAATGGTGAAGCTATTGGAGGTGTTTTAAGTCAGGAAGACAAACCTATAGCTTATTTTAGTGAAAAGCTAATTGATTCAAAGAAGAAGTATTCTTATTATGATAAAGATTTTTATGCAGTTGTGTAGTCATTGAATAAGTGGAGACATTATCTAATGTCAAAGGAGTTCATACTTTATTCAGATAACCATGCGCTGCAATATTATGCAGCAACCAAAGCTTAACCAGAAACATGCCAAATGGGTAGAGTATCTTCATGGCTTTCATTTTGTCTTGAAGCATATAAATGGCCAATCAAACAAAGTTGCAGATGCTTTAAGTAGGATAAATACATTACTTCTAGAGAGTCAAATTCAAGTGTTGTGTTTTGATTTTCTTAAAGAATTGTTTGAGACAAATTTAGATTTTAAAGAGGCATTTGAAGCTTGTAAAAATCCTATTTTGATGGATAGGAATAAATGGTTGGATTATTTCTTACAAGATGGACTGTTGTTTAAGAGAAATCAGTTGTTGGATCCATGTTGGGATTTGAAACGTTGATAGAATATGGTTATTACTGTGGGTTCTCCAGTAACTAACTCAGAAGAAATAAAGTGTGCATACCAAATTGTTCTATGAGGGAGAACTTAATCAAAGAGAAACATAGTGGTGGACTTGCAGGACATTTTGGTATAGATAAGATTTATGAGGAGTTGAACAGATTTTATTTCTGGCCGAAAATGAGATTAGAAGTGGAAAGGTATGTGAAAGCTTGCAAAATCTTGTTAGGATATTCCGACACATAGGAAATAGTTAAGTTCAACTTGGTCTAGTATAGAGTTAGGTATAGAGTTAGGTAAAGTGTGTTTCTTTACCATTGTATATTTTGTAACTTACAATCCGACGGTCACGATATGTAGTGATCCGACGGTTCATTCTCTCCTCGGTATTACCGACACTTGATCCGTGGCTTGACACCCGATTGGTCCATGAATTCTATTTAAAGCGCATGGAGGGTCATTTGTAGGTTAACCGTGCATGAGAGAAGCTTATGTAAATTTTCATTCTTTTATTAATAAATTGCCTGTAGTAGCCACGTTGGCGCAGGCCGTGGACTGTTTCCCTCTCTGAGGGTTTTACCCACGTCAAAATACTGGTGTATGATCTGTGATCTGTTTGTGAGCAGTGTCCTTTTGGTGTTCTGTCTGAGGAACTTACCCTATAAATTCCTACATGGTATCAGAGCTATTTGAGGGCCGCGTCCGTTATTGATCCAAATCTGAAGCCGGTAGAACTGCATGCGGCTGTCGTTTCCTAGATCTACTGTTTCTGACTGTTTTTGAGCTGAGAGAACTGCTCTGTTGTGTTCGGAGCATCTATTCCAGTGAGGAACCCCTTTCGTTTCATGCGAAAAGGTTTCCGGTAGCCCTATCTGCGTCATTTTTAAGATCGGGAGGTATACAGTCTTTATTTGCAGTTTACTGTTATTTTCTCTCTGCTTATTTCGGTTTCGGTTTATTTAGTTTTTTTTTAACCGGATCTATACCTTTCATTTCTGCGTATGCTCTTTGCTCTGCGACTCTGTGCGATCTGGGAAAATCAGAAACAGAAAGGAAGAATTTTTTCTCATGCGTATGCTCTTTTCCCTGCACCTTAGTGTGATCTCGAAAAATCAGAAACATTGAGAAAAATATTTAGTTTTTCGGCTAAAGCTTTTTTTAAAAAATATTTAGTTTTTTGGGTAAAGCTAACTTCGAACCATAAGGTTCGTTTTTCTTTGCATATCCGTGTTGGGTTTTGTGTTTTGTGTTTTGTAGGGAAGAGGTTTCTTAAGGCAAGCATGCAACCCAAAGCCCCCCCCTCCCCGCCTCTCTCTCTCTCTCTCTCTCAAATTTTTTGTATAGATCAATTGGTTCAAAGCTATTTTAAGAGAGTAGAGGTCTTGGGTTCAAATCTCCATTTTGTGGGGGCGTTTTTTTTTCATTCCCGCACATTCGCGCACTTTGCCGGCGACTTCAACAATTTTTTTTCAAAAAGCCATAACTTCTTCATCCGGAAGCTTTTTTCAGAGCCGTTTTTTTTAAAACAGCCTAATTTTTTGAGATCTATCCATACTTACTTTCAGCATCTTCAGCTTCAGTTTTTTTTTTTTTAATGGAAAGTCCATGCCAAGTCATTCTTGACAGCACTAACTATTTCCAATGGGTATCCTACATGGAAGATTTACTTAGAAGTAAAGGTCTCTACAGAATAGCCACGGGACAAGAGAAGAAACCAAAAGATGAAGACAAGGTTCCAAAATGGGAAAATAGACAAGATCAAGCACGTGGTTTGATAGGGATGTCTATTTCTCCTGATCTTAGATTCCATATTGCAGAACTTGATACTCCTCATGAAGCATTGGAACAAATCACTAAAGTTTTTGGGATTAAAATTGAAATTAGAGCCCATCAACTTGAAAATGAGTTGCTTACATTGGATCCTAATAATTTTTCTTGCATTGAAGATTTCTTGTGCAAATTCAAGACCCTTAGATATCTCTTGGAAGGTGTTAAGGTTAAGAAAACAGATAGTAACCTTATTTATTCCATCCTTAATAAGTTGGGACCAGCCTACTCTGTATTTGTTTCCACCTTCCATTCTACAAGGGAAGCTTTCATTTGTCAAGGAAAAGACTACAAGGCCCCTTCCTTTGACTCTTTTTGTGACTCTTTAATAAGAGAACAAGAAAAACTCTTACACCTTGGTCTTCTTAATCTTGGAAACTCTTCCAAGAAAGCGTTAGCCGCCCAGCAGCAACCAAATTTAAAGAATCCTAAGAAGTCATATCCTAAAAAGAATGGTCCTAAACCAAACAAGGGTCCTAAGCAAACTCAGTCTCAAATTGAAAGATCATTTCAGCAAAATGATAAGACCAATAAAAACAAATGGAAGAAGACTGATAGACATTGTAACTTTTGTAATCGAGATGGCCACTTAGAATCTAAATGCTTTAAGAAGATGGAAGCCTTGGAAGCCACAATGAAGAAACATAACATCCATGTGGAGCATTCTTCTACTTCAACTTCAACTTCATCTTCAACAATGGCACTTTCTGCATGTCGTTGTCAATCATCTCAGTCTGGTTATGCATTAAATGTATCTTCTTCTTCTCATTCTCATGAGTGGCTCATTGATTCTGGAGCCTCTTATCACATGGCCAAAAACAAAGCCATGTTTTCTTCTTTACATGATTGTAACACCAAAAATATATAGGTTGGTGATGATAGATCTCTTAATGTTGTAGGGACTGGAACTGTTCATCTAGAAAATGGTCAGTTTAATGATGTATTATGTGTTCCAACCTTATCCAGCAACCTTCTATCTGTATATCAGATAACTCATTCAGGTGAAGGTAAAATTGTTGAATTTTCACCTCATGATGTTGTAATCAAGGATCTAAGAGATCCTAAACAGATTCTAGCTACTGGTATTGCTGATGATTCCACAAGGTTGTATAAGTTTCACAACTTTGGGTCATCAAATCTTCCCTCAGTATTTGTTGCTCATAATGATGAAGTGAGCAAACTTTGGCATGAGCGATTTGGTCACTTAAACTATCGCTCCCTTCAGCATCTATGTAAAGAAAATATGGTGACAGGTCTTCCTATGGTATCTTGCAGAGATGGTGTTTGTTCCGGATGTGTACTCGGAAAACATCATCGGGACAGTTTTGAAAAACGTGCCTCTTGGCACGCCTCAGCCCCTTTACAGCTTGTGCACAGTGATTTATGTGGTCCACTTCCTGTTGCTTCATTCTCTGGCTGCAAGTATTTCTTAACTTTCATTGATGATTTCTCCAGACGCACTTGGGTATACTTCTTAAAACTCAAGAGCGAAGTATTTAACACATTTTTGGCCTTCAAAGCCTTTGTTGAAAAACAATCTGGACAGCAAATTCTTAAGCTAAGAACTGATAATGGTGGAGAATATGTTAAAAACACATTCATCAACTTTTGCACCGAAAATGGAATTCAAATGCAACATACTGTTCCATACACTCCACAACAAAATGGTGTAGCTGAAAGGAAAAATCCACCTTAAAGGAAATGGCTAATTGTATGCTGCAATCTAAAGGACTCAGTCTTAGTTTTTGGGCCGAAGCAATTACTTGTGCAAATTATATAATAAATCGCACTCCTACTAAGGTTCTAAAGAATATCACTCCAGAAGAAGCTTGGAGTTCCATTAAACCAGATGTAAGTCACTTTCGTGTTTTTGGAAGTGAAGCATGGGCCCATATTCCAGATGAAAAGCATAAAGCTTTAGAACCTAAGAGTGAGAAATGTACTTTTGTTGGATATTCTGAAGATGTAAAAGGTTATAGACTTATTCCATTTAAGTCCAAAAATGTTATCATTAGAAGAGATGTAAAATTTGATGAAAATAAATCGGCCTGCGAGCCTAGTCCGGCGGATGTGCCACCTCTTCCTATCTCTTCTACTTTTGAAAACATTTCTTCTTCAGATGATGAAAGTGAGGATGACAATCCTCCCCCACCTTCTCAGGATCCTCAACTTCCAAGATGGGTCCGTGCTACTCGGGATGCAGCAGGTGATCTTGCCGGTGATCCTACAGATCAGCGACGTACACGTTCTCAGTTTGAAAGAGCCTCTTCTTTACTGGCTCAAGCTCCAGTAAATCATGATCCTGACACTTTGCAGAAGCTTCAGGCCATCCACATTGGGAAGTAGCTATGAATGAAGAATATCATTCATTGTTGGCAAATGATACATGGGATCTTGTTCCTCTAGCAAAGGGACGCAAACTTGTTAGATGTAAATGGGTTTACAGAACAAAGTATGGACCAGATGGGAAAGTTGATAAACATAAAGCTCGTCTTGTTGCTAAGGGCTTTTCACAGGTTGAAGGCATTGACTACACTGAAACCTTCTCCCCTGTTGCCAAAATGAACGCTATCCGCCTTGTTCTTTCCCTTGCTGCCTCTTTAAAATGGGAAGTCCATCAGATGGATGTTAAATCTGCCTTCTTGCATGGGGACTTGCATGAAGAAATCTATATGGAACAACCCATTGGCTTCATCCAAACAGACTCCAGCCTTGTATATCGACTTAAGAAATCTCTTTATGGTCTCAAGCAAGCTCCTCGGGCTTGGTATGCCAAAATGGATAGCTTTCTTTTAGAATCTAGCTTTTCTAGGTGTTATTCTGACAATACTGTCTACACCAAGAAAGTGGGCAACTCTCTTATCATCCTGGTTCTTTATGTTAATGATCTTATTCTTACTGGTAGTGATCCCAACCTTATAAACCATGTGAAGTCCAGCCTTAAAAAGAAATTTGAAATGACAGACTTAGGACACTTCACTATTTTCTCGGTCTTCAAGTCTTGCAATCCAAGGAGGGTATTTCCCTTTCCCAGTCCAAGTATGCTTGTGATATTCTTCATCATTTGCACATGGAAGATTGTAAGCCAG
>APFE031239077.1:89873-106300 GCA_000404065.3 Pinus taeda
AATAGTTAAGTTCAACTTGGTCTAGTATAGAGTTAGGTATAGAGTTAGATAAAGTGTGTTTCTTTACTGTTGTACATTTTGTAACTTACAATCCGACGGTCATGATATGTAGTGATCCGACGGTTCATTCTCTCGTCGGTATTACTGACATTTGATCCATGGCTTGACACCCGATTGGTCCATGAATTCTATTTAAAGCGCATGGAGGGTCATTTGTAGGTTCACCGTGCATGAGAGAAAGCTTATGTAAATTTTCATTCTTTTATTAATAAATTGCCTGTAGTAGCCATGTTGGCGCAGGCCGTGAATTGTTTCCCTCTCTGAGGGTTTTAACCACGTCAAAATACTGGTGTATTGATCTTTGATCTGTTTGTGAGCGGTGTCCTTCTGGTGTTCTGTCTGAGGAACTTACCCTGTATATTCCTACAACCTCGGTCATTTTCTTTCTTATAATAACTTCTAGAGAAAATTCCGAGTGATAACAATAACCACTAGTGAAATTTACTAATATTGAATGAGAAAGGGAATTTGTGATATGTACATAAGGTTGTTTTATACAATCCTTGTTGAGATATCGAGTAATTTAGAATTGAATAAGAATTGAGGTTTGTTTCCTAAAATTAACTTAGATATGGTCTATGATAATGTCCAATGAACTACTTAAAAGGATATTTTGTATACATTTGATTTCAACAATAGATACATTTGAATTATGATTTTTACTCATCCACTTAAATGAGTAACCATAGAAGAAATATTTTTCTCCTACAATGCAGATTTCAAGATAAAACCTCAACTCAAAATATTTCAATATAGTGATGCCTCTCAATATTTCAAGATAATGATTACTGTCATATGTTAGCCTCAACTCACCCACGTGATCATTATACTCATAGCATGATGGTGGTTTACCACACGTGATGTACAATAGTCATATTTTCATATGACTTGTTCGCATTTAATGTATTATGCATTCAATTCATATATTAAATCAATATGCTTGAGAGTTTTGCTTATTGCCTTATTTCACCATGGTGGTCATCAATTCTTTCTATTCAAGTGTGACCACCTTGGGTATTTTATTTTGTTGTGTAGGAGTGGCATGGATAGGATTCCTATAGAGAGATAACATGTCCATATCATTTCATACTTAACACTTTCCATTGATTCCTTTCATTATTCTCTCTTCCTTTGATTTGAATGTCATCAATTGCTCATATTGTTTCCTTGTTTGGCTTATTTTATAAGAAGAAGTGGCTTTGAAATGACCAAAGGTTGTTGTTGCTACAAGTAAGGACAAAAGAGAATATGACAAATGTTAAAATGAAAAATAAAGGAAAGGGATGAATCATAGAGTCAAAAGCCAATTTAGCTTGAGCTCTACCTCCTCATATGTCTCCATCACCTCTAGTTTCATCCATATCATGATTATTAAAGCGAAAGGAACTTAAAGAACATATACCAACCCCTACGAGCAATGAAATGTCCATAGTAAAAACATGGCTAAAAAAATCCAATGAACCTTAGAAAAACAAGATAATGAAAGAGAAGTAAAAGGTTATTTAAGGGATAGAAAAACAAATGCCGAGGAAAGGGTAACTCAAGCATGAAAAGCTCGTTTGACTAAAGTGTTCATGGAAGGTGGTGTTACATAACCCATGTATAAGAATATGATTCCTCTCATGAAGGTCACCTCTAACCATGCTATTTACCATATATATACCTATCTATTAAAGGGTTGGTCTTGGAAATGTTCCCTTCCTTGGGGCCTTTTCTATCACTATCATTCGGGAGTAGCTAGAAAGGGTAGTTGATGGCCGTCCAATACCTAAATTTGGAAACTTGCATAAGATATGTGCTAGTTTGCAGCTTGAAGAAGTTTCCTAATGTGATCTACTCACATGGCATTTACATTAAATACGATCCAATTTTTATGTTACATTGACTTATATATGTGTGTTTGATTGATCTCACTTGATTCCTTGACCCATGCTTGAAAATGATGTGTACACAAACATGGTCCATTGGAGGACATTGATTATGCTTCTCCCAAACTTTGTTGATGACATTGCACACCCTTTAGAGGGATTGAACTTGATGATGGGTGTTTAATCCTTAATTATGAGCATTGGGCCATGAGACCAATTCACACATGTCTCCATATTCTCCATCGTACATTGGTCAATGTGTGTTTTATCCTAGAGCTAGAATGTTGCACTATGAGCTTGACATGTCATTGAGAGAGAGAGAATGGGGTCCTTGATGACATTGGGCCTTCTCTAGGCTGTTAGGGCTTGGATTGATGACATGATAGAGATGATGATGATAGAACTCCCATTTGGTAGGGTCATGGCACCTCTTCCATTGATGATGGCATGCCCTAGCTTGAGGACAGTACTTGTTTGATGAGCGCTCTTTGATGATGACTTATCATGACCCGTGGATTCAACCTAACATTTCTTATGATGATATAACATTTTTTTGATCATGATACATGTCTCCAATGAAAAGGCAGGGTATTTTGATGATAGATTTCACCTTGTTTGGGAGAGATATGACTTTGGAAGCACTTACACGTGCTTTTGGATATGAAGTCATATTTATCAGCCTTCTACACTCCCATGTGTCACATCTGATCATGCTTTAGGGTCCACGTGGAAATTTTCCACTTTGTATCATGGATTACTGTGTTTTTAGGGATTTTTAGATAATTTTGGGCTTAGGGGAGTAATGTTCTTAACTTCCCTCATATAAACAAGTGTTGCAGGGTAGCGTGGTCCTTACCACTTAAGTTAGAAATTATGCTCTAGGAAAATTTGCATAAAAGAATATAACTTACATTGATCGATGCTAAATGAATAATAGTCAGTAGGAAAATTGAATCTTGTAGCATTGCTTTAGTAGGAACTAATAAATTGAGATGAGTGGTGAATAAATTAGTTTCCTACAGAAGGACTTGCATAAATTTGGTGGGTATTAACCATTAGTAAGTCTACACATTTATTGTTTTACTCCTACATTAAGTGCCGAGGAAAACATAAATAATGGTTGGAAGTAACTCATGGTTAGTATATTATTTACATATTATTCATATCCATATTTTATGTAAAGACTTGCTTAAATTATGTTGGGAAGTAAACGATGGTAAATATTTTGTTTACTGAAGTATGAGCTATTTTCAAGGATTTTGTTTTTGGTTGGTTTTCCTACAAAGCTTAGGAAAAAAAATTACTGCATAAATATCTAGAAATCATGTATGAATATTGACACCATATCCATAAATTATGGCATAAAATATGTGAGGCAGTGATCCACATGGCATTTAATTTGCAAAGACTACAATAGTACCTTCAAGTTATCATCCCCAATCAAATGTTTGAAAACTAGTTTTTATAATAATATTGAAAAATAAATATTTGTTTCTCAAAGTTAAACATTATAAGTTGCATTGGTCAATGCTAAACTAATAATGGTCAACTAACTAATAGTGGTCAACTAACAAATCTATTGCTAGAGTCTTGCCTTCGCAAGGACTAATAAGAGCAATGATCACTTCATTTTGACTTGTGCCACATTGTGGATATTCATAGTTTCTTAGATTACTATCTTTTCTCTCTAGTTCAATATGGATGCCTAAATAGAGAAACTTCTTTAGATGAGTTCTTGATATGGATGGCTAATCTCATTTTAGGAATAATTATTCGTGAACATTGACCGGTGCAGGTTAATTGGGTAAGTTATTTTTCTTCATCTTGTTTATGTTGATGGATCTGAATTATTATGTATTCACCAAAGTATTGTTGATATTTATCTCATTATACTTCTTAGACAAGATTTTTAATCAAATTATTTAAGGTAGCCTAATTGTAACTCCATTCCTTATTTATCCTAAAAAATTATAGCATATCTGATCCAAACCTAAACAAGAATGCAATAAATTATAGATATCACCATAAATACAAAGATGCAGTAGAAATAATACTTCATTTCATTAATATCAGATATTGAAATATGCTTACAAATAGAAATGGAAATAAACTAGCTTAGACAATGGCAGCTTATCTTTGAGAAGAGATGTGACCCCTACATGCCTCTGAACTGTGTTACTATGAGGCTTAGAGGCCTATTTATTATTGAGAAACAATGGAAAACCCTAAACATCCAAAAAACTAACCCTAGGAGATGAAGTGCCAAAACTATGGGCTCTGTTTGAGTAAATTGGTACATCAAATTCCCGGGGTCGTAACTTTGGCATACAGTCTCCATTTGATGTGTACAATACCTCGTTAGAAAGATCTATTCAAGGACTACAACTTTTTAGTGACAACACTAGTTAAGGACCCTATTTGGCCTCGATTTTTCCCAAAAGACGTCATTTAGGGCCTGAAAACGGATCCAAAAGTTTAGGACTCGAAAATTTGCCAAAATAGTAATCTGTGCTACAATTAAAGAAACTTAAAAAATGAAAGAGACAGTGGTGGTGGTCCTAGTGGAATAGGAAGGTGGCCACCAACATCCACTTAGATCAGTCCTCCTCCCTTGGGAAGCAATGGTCCCCATTGCGTTGAGTGCCTCCATGAGATGGGGAAACTTTTGCTGAACTTGGTCCCTGGTGAGCCACTTGCCTTGGTGCAGGAGTTGGTCAACTTTAACAACTCGATATAGCTGGATCTCCTGCTGGTGAGTGCTATTGATTTGTATGCCCATAATTTGATCAGTGGTGGCTTGTTCCATGTAGTATGGGTTTAACTCTGTTGGTGTGAGGTATTCTGCAATGTCTGATGTGTCCAATAATGGTGAGAAATATGGTTGAAGGTGGTCCACATTGAACACTGGTTGTAGGCTAAGGAATGGGGGAATGCTGAGCTCAAAAGAATTATCTCCCACAACCTTGGTAATGGTGGAAGGACCATATTAGATTGGTTTGAGCTTCCGATGGACTCCAGTAAGATGTTCTTTCTGCAAATGCAACCAAACTTTGTCTCCCACCTAAAACTTGTGTGGAAATCGATGTTGATCATGTTGCTTCTTGTACTTGGCATTTGACTTCTCCAAGATGTCATGAACCTGCAGGCGGATGTTTTGGATGCGTTCAATAAATCTGGTTGCTTTGTCAGCCTTGGACAATACATGTGTGGATTTTTTCTATGTAGTTGCATGAGGCATGCCAACATTAATTAGACACAATGGTTGAAATCCTATACCCACTTGAAAGGGACCGTGACTAGTGAAGCTATGGAGCGCTCTGTTATAACTCTGTTGCACATAGGGAAGACTCTCATCCTAGGTTCGTGTATGCTTGTAGTTGTACATGCAGACTATTTGCACTATCATCCTATTGAAGACCTCCGTCTGACCATCGGTTTGGGGATGTGAGGCAGCCAACTTGGTGAGCTTGGTGTCCAATCATGTCCAAAGGCTTAACTAGAATGTGCTCAGGAACCTGCTATCCCAATCTGATATAATGGTTTGCAGGATCTCAAAATGTACCCACAATCGTTCAAAGAAGAGTTTGGCAATGTCCTCTGTTGTGATACTCTTCTTGCAACCCACCAATATAGCCATTTGAGAAAATCTATCCATGACCACAAATACATAGTCATTACCATGCTTGGTAGAAGGGAGGCCATACATATAGTCGATGGAGATGGATTTACACAGTTGGCTGGGAGTAGACAGAGGATTTTATAAGCCTTGCTTCTTGATGGCTGACTTGGCGATGGCGTAGGGAGTGCAGGATCTGATATATTTCCCAACATCGAGTCGGAGTTTGGGCCAATAAAAGTAATTTTGTAGTACAAACACAATTTTCTCTACACCAAAGTGTCCTCCTACCCGAATATAGTGCGCCTCCCAAATCATCTTGGCATGCTCGCTTGAAGGAACACAAAGGTGGTCCAGGTAGCATAATAATGCGTCCTGGATGTGGAAATCACGAACTTCATTTCCATCTACTAGCATCTAGTATGTGGAGGTGAACTCTGGATCAATTTTGTATAGTTGCGGCCATCTAGAGGTCTTGTGGCCACAAGAGTTGGGAACAATGGTTAGTGCTGCAACTGGGAGTCGGTTGAGACAGTTTGCAACATGATTGGTGCTGCCCTTTTTATATTTAATTTTCAAGGGGAATTGTTGCATATATGTACACCACTTTTGATGGCGATCGTTTTGTAACTCCTTTGTGTTTGTATAAACTGAAAACGTCGGTGATCGGCGTGGATCACTGTCTCCTTCCCCAGAATGTAGTGCTTCCATTTTCGATAAGCATGCACGATGGAGTACATCTCTTTATCATATGTGGGGTACTTCCAAATTGTATCAGAAAGTGTCTCACTATGATAGGCCATTGGATGCATCTGCTGGGTGAGGACTGCACCAGTAGCATAGTCAAAGGTGACTGTCTCAATTTCAAATGGCTGCTGCAGGTTTGGAAGTGTGATATTGGTGCTGAGCAGAGTTAGTTCTTCAACTCAACGAATGCCTTTTGTTGGTACTTGAACCAGGAAAAATTTTCTTTTGCCCCGCCCTTAGTAATATGACTCAAAGGCTAAGTGATATCGGAGAATCCCAACACGAACTTCCAATAAAAAATTGCAAGGCCCAAAAAGTTGCAAAGCTCTGTTAGAGTGGTTGAGGCTGGCCAATCCCGAATGACTTGGATCTTAGTCATATCCACATGCACACCGTGCTAATCTATGATGTAACCTAAATATTGGCCCTGACTGATGCGAAAGGTGCATTATTCTAAGTTGGCACATAGTTTGTCCTGTCGAAGGGTTTGAAGGACATGTCGAATGTGTTGCAAGTGTCCCTCCCAACTCTTGCTAAAGATGAGGATTTCATCCAGATAAACAGTCACGAATGAGTTGGTGAAGGGTCGCAAGATGTCATCCATTAACCTCATAAAAGTAGTAGGGGAATTTGTCAACCCGAAGGGCATAACCAACCATTCAAAAAGGCCTTTCTTGGATTTGAAGGTAGTCTTTCATACATTTGTGGGCTCTATTGTAACTTGGTGATAGCCAGACTTCAGATCAATCTTGTTTAAATACTTGGCCCCTTTGAGTTGCTCTAGAAGGTCATCAATCTTTCAAAAACGTGGTTTCAATTCAAATTAAATTACAATACAGAATGGTGAATGTTATGGGCATTTCAAATTTTTTATGTAAAATACTTATTTTCAATAAATATAGTGAAATGCTAAGTAAAATGTGTTAAGAAAAATATTTTTTTGGCAAGAATAGATTTATCATGTCTGGTAAATTGAAATATATTAAAAGAGAGACAATTTTTACAAATTTACTATGAAATATATTAAAATAAAGACAATTTCTACAAATTTACTATGACATAACTTACATGATGAAGTGAAACATTGAAAGCCGTTGCAAGGGGATAATCGGGGACAAGTAGAACTTACCTTGCTTGCTATACATTGTTGTTGTCGCTGTGTTTATACAAATACTCTTTCGGCTTGGCCTGATTCAGGCCCTTCCCTGCACAATGTATAATTATTTATTCTAATATTGAAAATATTAAATTTTTTAAAACATTATTCTATAATGATATATTAAATATAATCTGCCCACGGTGCTTTGGATTGACGGTGAATGGGTGCACTGTTAAGTCACTCTTTTGCGATAGGTCACTGGTTTAAATCCCCCGTAGGTGCTTACCTACAAAAAAAAAAAACATATATTAAATGTATTAAATATAATTTATATTTTTTTCCAAATTTCACAATTCACGAAATCACACACTAATACCTAATCACAAATCACATACTAATATCATCACAACCTAAAAATTCACAAACAAGATATTAAAACATTATTCCATAATCATATATTAAATATAATCTATATTTTTTTCCAAATTTCACAATTCACCAAATCACACGCTAATAGCTATTCACAAATCATATACTAATACCATCACAGGCTAATACCGATACGCAAAATCACATACTAATAACAATAGCAATTCAAATTCCAATACTAAATATCATGCTGATAATAATTTCGAAAAATGTAGTTTCAAAAACATGCAAATTATTTTTAGTATGTTAAATTAAATTTGATGTGAATACAAATTTATAGAAAAATTAGTAAATAAAATAATTAATATTATATTGTATTAATGGAGAAATGATTACATGATTGTAACTTAAATCTTTAAGTTAGGATTAGTTCTTAGGATGTAGGAATTTGATCTCACTTCCTTATTCTTTTGAGTTTGATTAATTGAATATGAGAGTGTATGCTCCAGTTTGTGCAGTCTCGAGGTGCAACTTGCTCACAGGTGAGTTGCTAGTTAATTCAATTCATGCTTATCTTTCCAGTTTTCTAACATGGTATTAGAGCTCAGATACGGTGAGTCTGATATACTCGTAGAGTCTTATTGGATACATTAGAGCCCTAGTTGCTATAGAGCCTTCGCGGTTGCAGAGCCTTTACAGCTACAGAACCTTCATGGCTACAGTGCCCCAGTGGCAACAAAGGAGCCTTAGTTCTCACAATTTTGGAGTCTAGGTGGTCAGAGTGATGTACCTTACTCACAAGAGAAATTCATTTTCTCACAGGTCTCGACTTTCTCCAGCTGAGACAAAGCGGTCATCGCATTTTTCAGTTTGACATAAGTGATGATAATCGCGGATCTCAGGGTCAAATCCGCGATGATCGACCTCTTCTTATAGGGATTTTAAATCATCATTATTTTTCAGTCTAAAAGAGTGATGCGTGTTTTTATGGTTCTCAGCTTCAGATTGGGCAATTTGGTGGCAGATCTGAGTTGCAGACACAAATATCGTGGTAGATTCATGGCAGATCAGGGAGTTTGGTGGCGGATTTGTGATTGATTCAAAGGTTTTGGTATGTTTTGAGATTTTTTTTTTTTTGTAGCTTGTTATTGTTCACTTGTTGAGAATCGACTATAGATCAAGGGATTGGGATTCCGATTAGTAAAAAATGAACAATTTTACAGAATCTTTTCTCAAGGAGTCTAATAAAATCGATGGGACCAATTATACCAATTGGAAATTCAAGCTACAAACGTTGCTCGAGGGATCAAGTGCTTGGTCAATCATCAGTGGCGATGAGCAGAAGCCAGTGATGACAGCAGGCGACACGACAACACTGATGCAAGATTGGGATAAAAGGGAGAATAAGGCGAAAGTCTTATTGAAGACATCTGTTAAAGACAATATTATCCCTCATATCAAAGATTGTAAATTGTCGAATGACATATGGACTACACTCAAGAACCCATACCAGACACAGAACACCAATCACATCTTGTCACTCAAAGGCAAGTTGTTTTCCATGATGATTGAGGAGAATGAATCCGTTGTTGGATTCATTGCATGGGTTAAGGACCAGAAGGATAGATTAGGAGACATTATAGAGAAAGTGTCTGATTCCAATCTTGTCAGAATTACATTGAACGAGATGATGGATGAATACCATATGCTCATCACAGGCTTGTCTGCAAGGAAGGAAACCCCTGCATTTGAAGAGCTAACATGAATCCCGATACAGGAAGAAGAAAGACAACAAAATTTGAGACTACAGAGTGCCGATCTTGCTCTTATGGAGAAGAAGAAGCCATACAAAGGGAAACAACCACAGGGACAGAAAGGTGGTTTTTTTTTTCTTCAGAAGAGACCATTTAGAGGTATGTCTCCAACTAAATATGACATTAAATGTTTTTACTATGGGAAAAATGGTCATTTTGCTAAGTTTTGTTTTAAGAGACAAACAAATGAGGCTAGAAATAAACAGAGAAAACAAACAGGGTGTTTTGCCAATGAAGGTCACAGTCACGAACATTTGTAGATGATTATGCTCTTTCAACTATTGAGGAGAATGAGTTTGAAATATGGTTCATAGATTCAGACGTATCTTCACATATGACAGGTAATAGGCATTGGTTTGAAAATTTTGAAGAAACTGCTTGTGGAGCTAACATATATCTAGGTGATGATAGAGGTTATCAAATAAAGGGGTACGGTGATATTCCAGTGATGTTACCTGATGGTAATATCAGATATATTAAAAATGTGATGTATGTACTCGGGATCAAGAAGAAATTGATATCTATTTCAATGATGGCAGCTCAGGACCTGCAAGTCAAATTCTTCAGATCATATTCTGTCATAAAGAACAACAAGAAGGGACTAGTTGCATTAGGAGTGTGTGTGGGAGGCTTGTATAGGTCGAATGTCAAGAGCATGCCACACCAAGCTCTGGCTTTAACAGGATTGACAAGCAAGAATCTTTGGCATTAAATATTGGGTCATCTTAACCTACAAGATCTCGTGATGCTACAAAGAAATGGTATGGTTGATGGATTACCTACTTTTCAGAATGTTCATTTAGATTGTGATGGTGTGCATTAGGGAAAATGCATAGAGAAGAGTTTCCTTTGAATGCTGATAGGAAGAAAAGAGATATTTTGGAGCTTGTGCATAAAGATATATGTGGACCTATGCAGACAAAGTCGCTAGGTGGTGCATATTATTTTCTACTCTTTACTGATGATTGCACTCGATTCTCTTGGGTATATTTTATTAGAAAAAACAATATGACATTTTAATTCTTTAAATAATTCAAGAATATGGTGGAAAAGAAGACAAGGAAATTCATTAAGATTCACAAATCTGATTAAGGGGGAGGATACAAATTGGGAGAGTTCATGAAATTTTGCAGGAATCATGGGATTATTCAACTGTACACACTACCTTACACTCTGCAACAGAATGGAGTTGTTGAATGAAAGAACAAAACCCCTATGGAGTGCACAAGAAGTATGCTTCATGGTAAGGGTTTATCTAATGGTTTTTGGGTTGAAGCCATCAACACTCCAATTTACTTGGAAAGTAGGAGTGCAACTAAATGTCTCAATTTTAAAACTCTTTTTGAAGCATTGTATGGATATAAGACTGTAGTGAATCATTTAAGGGCTTTTGGGTCAAAAGCCTTTGCCCATATTCCCAAGGATGATAGGAAGAAGTTAGATCCTAATGCCATGAAATGCATCTTTGTAGGATACTGCACTGAGTTTAAAGCTTATAAATTGTTTAATCCTTTGAATCATAAAGTTTTTACGAGTCGAGATGTTCTATCTCATGAGAAGTCTGATGAAGGAAATAAAGAGAACAACCTTGAATAGTGGCAAATTCCATTGTTGGTAGAAGAAAGCAGTGAGGACATGCAGCAACAGCAACAAGAGCAACAGAAAGAGGAAGAGGCAAGTGATGCAATCAGTGAGTCGAGCCCACTAAGGTCTGAAGCAGAAAAATTTGAGGTGAGTCCATTACCGAGAAGATCAGGTAGGGAGACTCAAATACCAGCCAGATTGAGAAACTATGCTTTAATGTCAAACATTTTAGATGTTATAAAACCCATAAATTATAAAGAAACTAGTCAATCTCATGAGTATAGGGGTGTAATGAATGAATAATTTGAATTTATTATCGGAAATAATACTTGGGAACTAGTTGAATTTCCTAAAGGAAAAATACCCATAGGTTGCAAGTGGCTTTACAAACATAAATTTAATGCAAATGGGAGTATAGAAAAGCTTAAAGCTAGACTGGTAGCAAAGGGTTATTCACAGAAAGAGGGAATTGACTATGAAGAAACCTTTGCTCGAGTAGCCAAATTGAATAATATTAGAATGTTAATTGTTGTAGCTACAAAACATCATTGGAAGCTACACCAGTTAGATGTTAAGTCTGCTTTTTTAAATGGTGATTTAAAGGAAGACCTTTATTTAATTCAGCCCGAAGGGTTTGTTAAATAAGGGAAGGAGCATTTGGTTTGTAGATTAAAAAATGGCCTTTATGGTTTAAAACAGGCACCTAGGTCTTGGTACGAGAAGATTGATTCATTTTTCTTACAACATGGTTTTCAGAGGAGTAAGAATGACCCAAATCTATATACCATGTATGATGAACAAAGATACATAATTTTGATTTCCTTGTATGTGGATGACATGATTATAACAAGTAATGCAGATACATTAATGAAAGAAATCAAATTGCAGATGTCACAAGTTTTTGAGATGAAAGACCTTAGAATTTTACATTATTGTCCAAGTCTAGAAGTGTAGAGAGACTCTGGGTAGACTTTCCTTACTCAAGGGAAGTATGTCAGAGGACTGCTCAAAAAGTTCAGAATGGAATAGTGTAAGACAACATCAGTGCCTTTGCAGCAGAACCTGAAATTGTGTAGAGACGATGGCTCTAAAAAGGTGGAAGCTACTTTGTATAGCTATTTTGTATAGGCAACTAGATGGTAGTCTGGTATATTTGACTACAACTAGACCAAACTTAGCATAATTTGTAAGTGTGTTGAGCCAGTTTATGTCTAAACCTCTTGAAAGTCATTGGGTCGTGGAAAAAATTGTACTGAGGTATCTTCATGGTACTTATGATTATGGTATTTTATACACTGATACATATGATGTTACTTTAGCAAGTTTCGCAAACTTTGATTGGGCAGGTAACCTGGACGATCGACGATCTATCATGGGTTATGCATTCAATATTGAATCTAGGGTTATAACATGGAGCAGTAAAAACAAGAGCATTGTGTCTATCTTCAGCTGAAGCCAAGTACCAAGAAGTATGCGCAAAGACATGTGAAGATATCTGGTTGAGGAGACTTCTCCATGATGCAGGAGAAACACAAAAAGAAGCGATCGTCATCAATTGTGACAACTAGAGTTCCATTAAAACACATAGATACTTTATTTCACTTTGTAAGAGAAACAATCGAGTCTAAATAATTTTTTATTGAATATTGTAAAACATGTGACAATATGGCTGATATTTTTACAAAGTCTCTTGGGAAAATGAAGTTTGAATTGTTTAGGGGGATGTTAGAACTTCAAGATAATCCTTTCTCCATTAAGGGGGAGAGTTGAAAATAATTAATATTATATTCTATTAATGGAGAAATGGTTACATGGTTGTAACATAACTCCTTAAGTTAGGATTAGCTTCCAGGATGTAGGAGTTTGTTCTCACCTCCCTATTCTTTTGAGATGTATTTATTGGTTCATCTTTGATTAATTGAATATGAGTGTGTACGCCCCAGTTTGTGCACTCTCGAGGTGCAACATTCAATTCATGTTTTTCTTTCCAGTTTTCTAACATAATACCTATTCACAAATCACATACTAATACCATTACAGGCTAATACCAATTCACAAAATCCCATGTTAATAACAATAACAATAACAATTCCAATTCCAATTCCAAATCTCAAACTAATAACAGTTTCAAAAAATGATGTAATTTAAAAAACATGCAAATTATTTCCAGCATATTAATTTAAATTTCATGTGAATACAAACCTATAAAAAAATTAATAAACAAAATCATGTCTTCCATGGATGTTAAGAAATTTAAGACATTTGCTATCACACTATCTTTCAAATGCGTGGTTTCAATTCCAGTAAAATTACAATAGAGAATGGTGAATGTTATGGGCATTTCAATTTTTTTTATGTAAAATAATGAAGTTAAATTTAGAAATTTGAAATTTCTGATTATACAAAGCTCTCAGAAAACACGGATATCTTTAAATTGATAGTAAGCGGCCCAAACAAAGCAAAGTTAACATTGAAGTTTGATAACCAAAATGTACAATCTATTTACCTTGTGAGCGAAAATACTTATTTTCAATCTATTCTCCATGGCCCTAAATCAACTGAAATGTTAAGTAAATCAATTGAAATTCTAAGTAAGATGTGATAAGAAAAATTAATTTCTTCGGAAAGAATAGATTTATCATGAACGGTAAATTGAAATATATTGAAAGAAAGACAATTTTTGCAAATTTATATATATATTGAAAGAGAGCCAATTTTTGCAAATTTATAATGAAATATATTGAAAGAAAGACAATTTCTGCAAATTTACCATGGCATAATTTACATGATAAAGCCATTTCAAGGAGATAATCGGGGGTAAGGAGAACGAAGAAGTTACCTTGCTTGCTAGACATTGTTGTTGGAAGAATCACCGCACCTTTATGGAATCCGTATTTTCCACCCTGGGGATCCTAGTTATTGGTTTGGAACATTTACCAACACCTTGGTGTAACGGAAAACATGTTCATGGTATCAGAGCCTGGACCCAGGTTCGATTCCCCGAGTTTCTTTTGAGCGGGATGTTGGAAGAATCACTGCACCTCTATGGAATCCGTAATTTCCACCCTGGGGATCCTAGTTACTTGTTGGGGTGTTGGAAGAATCACCACACCTCTATGGGGAATCCTAGTTATTTGTTGGGGTGTTGGAAGAATCACTGCACCTTTATGGAATCCATAATTTCCACCCTGGGTGTCACGCCCCCAAGTCGACGATAGGCTTTCAACCGCACTAGGCGAGGTGCGGCACCACCGAACACTTTCTTTTCACCAATACTTATGTTCGTGGACTACGCCTAACCACTTATCCTACTTAGTTTGTGTTTCACAACCAAGTAATTATTACTGTTCCTTTATACCAATGAACACCCATACACATTCATTAACATCAGCAATTATACATGAAGAACACAATTACACAGTATAAAGGGAGGGGAAACTCCCTGAACAATGAGCCTGCCCGAATAATATATTATAAAAATTTTACAAAGTTACAATGCTTTACAAGTACAGTTGGAAACACCAAGTTTCATACTTAGCCAATTTTACATCAAGGCCACACCTTCGTGTGCCAACCAACTTCCTTGCCCGAGTTGGGCGAGCGAGCCTTCACATGGACTGCCAACCGCACTCCTCAACCGAACTTCATTCACCTTATATGACGGGCAGGCAACCTCACCCGAGTCACCCGTTCACCCTTTTCATGATGAGCGGGCGACCTTACCCAGTTCACCCTTCGTTTGATTTTGCACGGCAGGCGAGCGACCTCACCTGAGTCCCCGTTCACCACCTCTACGTTTTCTCTTGTATGACGGGCGAGCGCTCACCCGAGCCACCCAAGAACCCGTATCAACCTTCACCCGCGCTCTACCCAAACTTCAGCACCTTTCCCCACGCCTTCGCCTTCCTTCCAAGAACTTGTGCTACCGTGTGGAGCCGCCCAAGGTTGGGCACATGAGACCTACGCCTTCACCTCTTTGCTGCAGTGTTATCACCTACTCGCACTTCTTGCACATAAGACTTGTTTGTTTCTTGAGCACTTCCCAAATGTTCCAACAACGCGTTTAATATATATGCGTTATAATGTGTCATGCCATCACTTGGCCGACCTCTGTTTACCTTCAACCGATGCCCCTTTCTTGGTTCTTTACATGGTCGGCTCACTCGCCAACGCTCTCAACCAATACTTCATCATCGTCGGCTCAATCAAGTGAACGCCCATGTTGTCCACCATATAAACACACGACCTGCTCTTCACTTGTACGCACACACACCTCAAATGTTTCTCTCTGTCGTTTTATCGTTCAACCGTGCGCTCGTTTGGCTAACCAACTCGTCGCACTTGCGTGGCAGTCGTGCCTTGGACCGTAGGACCTTACATCCTCCCCCACTGAAAATCATTGTCGTCCTCGACAATATCTCGTCCCGTAAACCATCTATCACCAAGATCACCATACAAAGGTATACACCCCATCGGTATGCCATACATCAGAAATCATCTCAATCCATGATCATCAACCATCCTGTCACAATCTCCACATGCTGCTCTCCATTGTGGAAGGTTGACCCCTCCATATCAAGCTACATGCCCACTGCAACATATCGTGTCGACCTCATCATGTATCGTCATCGTGTGAACTGCTACCATGATACTCCAACACAATGCTAACACATCTCTGTACATGCCGGCCCCCATGTCTAAACTAGTTGGGTGATCAGTCAAACTATCACACTCAAACCATGAGAATGCACATCCTCATGCCACCATCAGTCATTTCTTAGAACATCTCATCACATCCTCAAGTCGATCAAGAATCCATCTCCATACAAGTGTAAGCCATGCTCAGGTCCATGAAGTAGTCTCCATCTCATCTGCAACATGCTGTCCATGATGTCTGGTACTAATGTGCTGCATGAAATAAATGACATCTACCCCAACATCATCATCCATATGTGTGCCTCCTCAATATGAAGAGACCATCTCATCAAACTCCAACTCTCGATGTGCCACATCCAAGTCCATGAAGCAACCTCCATCATATCTGCAATGTGCCATCCCTCAAGTCTGCCATAGAAACAAGTATACACCTGTCTCAATTCCCATGTGCTGCCCATGATCATAGATCAATCAGCTCCCATGTGTCAAAAGTGGCCAAGTCTCGGCTCAACCCATGCCCAAGTGTTGCCACCAAGGCATCATCATCGTCGTAACTCCATCACTCCAAAGTGTCTCATATCGATCCTCCACATCAAGTCACTCTTTCAAGCCAT